>CM038682.1:553727036-553913932 GCA_021605205.1 Aegilops longissima
CTGGTTTAAACCTTTGCTTTGTCTCCCGGGATGGTCAACACTCAAATACTCCTGCTGTTCGAGCAGGGAGAAGCGATGCAGCCAGAGATGTGAATCTGCCGCAACCGCCCTCGTTGGCGAGGTGATCTTTGAAGCGAGCATAATAAGCGCGAAACCAACCGCTTATTGGGCGGATTGAACAAAACACAGCACGCCAGCCAAGAAGCGATGTGGTTTCACTCAGCGATTCGTCAAGCTATATCCGCCAAAATTCAAATGTTCCGTCGAGCCTCTCGACGCAGATGATTAGCTCCGCAAGCATCCACCACAAGCTGCGTTCATAGCGTGGCTGAGGTGACAAGGTTACCTTTGCCGCCTATCATCTTGAAGGCCCTGCTAGCCTCTGGTGGGAAAATTATGAGGCTATCGTCCGGCTGGACAAGTTACAACTTGGGATGAATTCGGTGCCGCCTTAGTGAGCACCATATTCGAGAAGGTCTTATGGACCATAAGCGTGAGGAATTCTGCAGTTTCACCCAAGGTAGGTGACGGTGGATGCCTACAGCCGTGAATTTGGGAGGTTAGCACGTTATGCTCCCGAAGAAGTTTCTACCGATGCCAAGAAGCAGGAAAGGTTCCGTAAGGGACTTAGTCCTGAGGTACGCCGAGATCTCCATCTGCATGAGTGTATCTCTTTCCCGAAGCTAGTCAATAAGGCTATCAGCGCCGAGACTAGGCAGACTGATTTTGAGGCTTCACGCAAGCACATCCGTGACTCTGGATCGTCATCCGGCTCTGGATCCCAGAAGCGCCGGGTTTGGGTCCCAAATACGGCTCTACCACCTAGGTACACCCCGAGGCCATCCTTCGAGGCGCCCCAACCAACCGTATTTTCCACCCAAGACTTATGGAGGTCCAACTGCTAGTGCTGCTCCACGTCCAAATGTGATAACTTGCTTCAAGTGTGGAGAGGCGGGCCACTATATTCAGAGTGTCCCAGAACAACCCCAATCAAGTGGAAAGTCTGTTGGCGCGGCAAGCCAGCAGGAAAGGTGCCCTATGCTAAACCAGTTGCCACCGCTCGTGGCCATGTCAACTATGTCTGCTTGAAGAAACCTATGAGGATCCCAACGCCGTCCTCGATGCGCTTGTTGTTAATTGCCATCCGACAACTGTTCTATTTGATCTTGGAGCATCTCATTCATTTATTTCGAGAGCTATGCTCGATTGCACAACACCACATTCGTGACATGCCTACCTCCATGGAAATTCAAACTCCGGCTCTAGATGGCAAACCTCTAGAATAAGTCATGGGAATGAAATTCTTGTCGTGATTAGTCTTTCTTGCATCCCTAATAGCTCTCAAGTCCTCGGACATAAACATCATCTTGGGTATGGACTGGATGTCACCCATTATGCTAAGATTGATTGCTCTACTAGAACTGTTCAACTTACCCATCCTTGGGCAAAAGCGGTGGATGTTTTAACCCGAGTGTCTAAGCGCCGACTTTACTCATAAATGCCAACCCCTTCCGGACCTCGAAGATATCCGGTAGTCCGTGATTTCCGGATGTCTTTCGGAGGAACTGCCGGTGTTCCACAGCGGGGATGTCGAGTTCGTGATAGATCTTATTCCGGAACCGTCCCAATCTCTAGAAGACCTTATAAGATGGCACCCTAGAACTAGCTGAACTTAAGAAACAACTCGATGAGTCCTTGCAAAAGGGTTTCATCCGTCCTAGTTCATCTCCATGGGCTTGCCCGTCCTCTTCGTCAAGAAGAAGGATGGTACGGATCGGATGGTTGTAGATTACCGACCGTCAATTTGGTCACTATCAAGAACAAGTATCCGCTCCCGGGATCAACGACTGTATGATCAGCTCGCTGGATCCTCGATCTTTTCAAGATGGATTTGAGGTTGGGCTACCATCAAATCAAAATCAAAACGGGACATTCCTAAAAGCGGCCTTTGTCACTCGTTATGGCCAATCTGAGTACACCGTCATGTCCTTCGGTTTAACCAATGCTCCAGCCACTTTCTCTCGGTTAATGAACTCAATCTTCATGGAGTACTTGGATAAATTCGTAAGTGGTATACCTCGATGATATACTCATCTACTCAAGAATGAGGAAGAACATGCGGACACCTAAGGCTAGTATTGATGAAACTTCGAGAGCACCGCCTTTATGCCAAATTCTCTAAATGTGAATTCTGGTTGCGAAGTGACCTATCTAGGACATGTAATCTCTGGTAAGGGTATTGCTGTCAATCCCGAGCGAGTTCAAGCCGTCCTTGATTGGACTCCACCTGAATCGGTCAAGCAAGTTCGGAGTTTCCTCGGTTTAGCGAGCTATTGCCGCCGCTTCGTCGAGAACTTCTCTAAAGTTGCTAAACCTCTAACGAACTCCTCAAGAAGGATAAGAAGTTCGAATGGACGCCACAGTGCGAGATCAGCTTTCAGGAACTGAAAAGACGCCTGACATCTGCTCCCGTACTTGTTCCACCAGATTTCTCTAAGGACTTTATTATCTATTGTGACGCCTCGCGACAAGGACTAGGTTGCATACTCATGCAAGATCGTCATGTGATTGCCTCGCATCTCGGCGATTCGTCCACATGAGGATAACTACCCCCACACGATCTAGAGCTTGCAGCGATGGTTCATGCACTCAAAACCTGGCGACATTACCTTACGGGTAATCGTTGCGAAATCTACTTGATCACCAAAGTCTGAAATATATCTTCACCCAACGGATTTGAATCTCGAGGCAAAGGCGTTGGGTCGAGTTGATACAGATTTCGACTTAGGAATATCCTACACCCGTGCAAAGCCAATGTCATGGCTGGCGCACTAAGTCATAAATCTTATTGTAACAATCTGATGTTACAACAAAGTCAACCAATTATCCACGAGGAATTTCGTAAGCTTAATCTTCACATTGTTCCTCGAGTTCCTCTCCACCACAGTGGCGAAACCTACCCTTACGGATCAGATCATCAAAGCACGGAAGGTAGATCAGGGAATCTCCCGTATCGGGAGAAACATCAAGAAGGAGTCGCATGATTGTTTCTCCATTGATGAACAAGGTGTCGTGTTCTTTGGAGACCGTCTAGTGGTCCCCAAGGTGCGCAACTTTGAGGCGATTGATCCTTAAGGAAGCTCATGACTCTCCTCTCACCATTCATCCTGGTAGTACTAAGATGTATCAAGATCTACGCCAGAGGTTTTGGTGGACTAGGATGAAGAGAGAAATCGCTCAATACATTGCTAATTGCGGCGTCGTAAATCGAGTTAAGCGAGCATCAACGGCCTGCTGGTACCCTTCAACCTTTGGAAATTCCTGAATGGAAATGGGATAAAATCGGTATGGATTTCATTACCGGGTTTCCCAGGACCAAGAGAGGGAATAATGCTATCTTCGTTGTCGTTGATCATCTTTCCAAAGTAGCCCACTTCCTACCCGTTCGTGAGAGTATAACCGCTAGCCAGCTAGCTGAATTGTACATCTCCCGAATAGTATCTCTTCATGGTATTCCATTAGAGATTAACTCCGACCGTGGAAGTCTCTTCACCTCCCGATTTTGGGAAAGTTTCCAAAACGCTATGGGAACTCGTCTCTCCTTTAGCACCGCTTTCCATCCCCAATCAAGTGGTCAAGTAGAACGAGTCAATCAAATCCTAGAGGATATGCTTCGAGCTTCTATCATCTCTTTCGGCATGAACTGGGAGAAATGCCTTCCATTCGCCGAGTTCGCTTATAACAATAGTTATCAAGCCAGCACAGGCAAAGCCCTTCGAAGTTCTTTATGGACGGAAATGTGAGCGCCTCTTAAGCTGGTGAAACCGGGAGAGACAACTCTTTGGCGGATATGATTCAGGAAGCGGAAGAGCAGGTTCGCATTGTTCATGAGAAATTGAAAACAGCCCAATCTCGTCCGAAGAGCCAATATGACCGCAAGCATAAGCCTATGGCTTATGAAATTGGCGAAGGCTTACCTTGGGTTACTCCTTTGAAGGAACCCATCGATTCGGTATCAAAGGCAAGTTGGCTCCTCGTTACATTGGACCCTTTCGCATTCTTGCCAAACGAGGGGAAGTTGCCTACCAATTGGAACTACCTCCGCATCTTTCCAAAGTCCATGATGTCTTCCACGTTTCCCAACTCAGCGTTGCTTCTCGGATCCTATCCGAGGGTGGACCCTTAAACGCTTGATCTCCAAGATAACCTCACCTATCGAGAATATCCCGTTCGTATCCTCGATCAAGCCGAGCGTACCACTCGACGTCGGAATATCAAGTTTCTAAAGGTTCAATGGTCAAACCATTCCGAGCAAGAAGCAACTTGGGAAAGGGAGGATCGACTTCGACTTGAGTATCCCACCTTTTTCGCAACAGATCCTAAATCTCGGGATGAGATTCTTTTGAGTGGGGGTGAGTTGTCACGTCCCAGATAGACCATGCATTAGGGTGTGCATCATGTTTACATTTCATTTGAATTTGAAATGGGGAAGGCAGGAAACCCCAGAACACCCCCTTAAAAGAATTAGGGTTTACTAAAATTTATTTCAATGAATCCGAAATGCCCTTCAAAATGTTCATCCTCTTTACTTTGGTTCAGAACCCATGTCAAAGAAGGTGTACCATTTTCTAGGTCATCTAAGGGTTCTAGGGTTAATCCACAAGTTTTGAACTTGGGCATTTTAAATTATATAAAATATTTTAAATGTTCAAAAATTGCCAAACCAAAATGTTTCATGTTGGGAATATTCCAACAAGTGACCAGGAGCATTTTGGTGATTTTAAAATAGTTTTGGTATTTTTAAAAACCCCACAAAGTTGCAGAATATTAGAAAAAAGAGTAAAAATGGAAAATACTTACATGTCGCCCGTGCGCCCACTGCCTGCCCAACCCAGCAGCAGCATGGCTGCTTAGCTCAGCTTGGCCAGCAGCAGCCTGGTGCCCGCCGGCGGCCTTGCAGCGCGCCACGCAGCTGGCCGCCGCCCTGCTTCACCTCCTCGCCGCTTCGCCGCCCTGGACGGCCTCCACGTCGTCGTCCCGACCCCCAGGACACGTCATTCGCCCCCTGCCTCCTCTCTCTCGCTCTCCCCCAACCTGGCCGACGCCATCGCCGACGCGCCACCGCCAAAGCCGTGCTCCCCGCCGTCCACGCTCCTCCCCACCATGTCCAGGAGCTCCGCCGCACTCCACTACCTCTAGCTAGCAGAGTCCCGCTCGCTCTAGGTGCCCCGAGGCCACTACACCGACCTCGACCGAGCTCGAAGCCGCCGGAGATCCCCTTCGCCGTCGCCGCCGCATCAGAGCATCCCCGACCCCGACGAGGCTCTCTACGGGATCGCTGTGAGCCTGGCTACCTCCCCGTCCTCTCCGCTCTCTTCCTCGTGCACCACAACGAGCACACGTCGATCACCCGAACGCACCGCCGCGGAGCTCGTCGCCGACGAGGCTCCGGCCACCCAACGGCCACGCCACCGTGTCCATCGCACTCACCGAGTTGCGCTGGGCCTAACTATGCACTCCACGCGCCTCGCCGAGCCCTCTAACTCCAAACCCGTCGTCGGCCGAACCCCGGCGGCAGCCTAACTCGTCGCCGGCGCCAACTCCGGCCACCCCGACCCCAACTAAGTACACCAATAGCCGCGGCTCATCTCCAGCTCACGTAGATGCTTTCGCGCCCATTTGGTGGCGGAAAGTGCAAAGCACTCTGCTCCGCTTGGCCTGGCCTCGCCCGTGGCTGAGCGCCAGCGAGTTGACCGCGACCACCGTTGTGGGCCTGTTGCTGCTCGAGTCAATGACGGTGGACCCCCGGTTAACTAATTAGGATTAGTTCTAATTAAGTTAATTAGTTATACTAACCGACATGCGGGTCCCACTGGTCAGTTTGACCTGGATGACCCGTTGACCCTGACGTCACGCTGACCTCATCTTGGCGTTAATTCAAATTCTGGATTTATTTTGATATAGTAAATTCCAGAATATAATTCAAATTTCAAATGCTTATAACTTTTATTCTATAACTCCAAATGCAAAGATTTATATATGAAAAATTATCAGAAAAATACACTCTATCCATTGGTACAGGTTTCATGCATGTTTAAACAAGTTAACTATGCTGAATAACCAGAATAAGATATTGCACCATTAGGACTAACTCAAATGAGCTATCATTTGAATCCTTGATTCAAATGAGTTCATCCCCTGTTCTTTCAACTTGCATTAGACCAACACACATCCATATTGCCATGTCATAGCATGCATCATATTGTTGCATATTGTCTTGTGTGTTTATTTGGTGTGCTTTCATGATAGGTTACGCCTGAAGATAACCTCGACTACCCATCGAAGGCAGTTCTCTACCCCAGTTCCATCGGGCAAGCAACCCGTTGATCATTCGATACAAACCCATGTTCTCGCTTCGCTCTCGTTTCTGCATTAAGACAACGCGATTCAAACTGTTGTGTGCTGCGGTAGTTGAACCCACTTCCTTTGCATGACTGTCATTGCCACAATAACTAGATGAAACCCACTAGTATGTGTAGGAGTTGATTGAGCCATGTTTGTGATTCCTACCATGCTATGCTTGCTATGCTTAGAGTTGTGTCAGTCGGCTCATCGGGATGATGAAGCTGGAGTGAAAGGTGGTGTTGGTTCGAGAGTGAAAGTGTTGAACACGATTTGGTAAAGGTATCGATGAGAGGCCATGTAGGAGTACATGGTGGGTTGTTTCATTGAAGCCGAACTTAAGAACTGAGATCTGTGTTTGTGATCCATGAATCAGATACTACCACACATTGGGATCCTTAATTGACCCTCTCGACTTCTTAACCACCCTGTTCATAGTCAGGGAGTTGCAAGTAGTTTCGGTGTTTGTAGCATCTTTGGGGGCACGCAACGCTGACCTTAGGGGTGGGTTGTGTTGCGGTAGGCACCGTGGTTGGTGTACCGAGTGCCCGTTTGGTATCTCGGGAACCCTGCACACATCGTTCGGGGCTGTATGGGAAACCTCGGCGGACTCCTGCGGATGGAACCGAATAGGCGATAAACCTGGACTAGGGACTTGAGTGTTTAGGTAGGCTGTGGCCGACACCCACGTTGGGCTTCCGCTTGAAGGTGGCGAGTACATGTCGTGTAAGCAGCGATAAGTGGTGAGAGCGTGTGAAGAAGTACACCCTGCGCAGGGTTAAATATGATCTATTGAATAGCCGTGTCCACGGAGAAGGACTTCGGGTTACCTATATCAGTTCATAGACAAGTAAATGGATACTACTAAAAGCCTCAAGATAAGTGTGAGTATCGTGGATGGCCCTCTCGGGGATGACGAGAGAGGATCCACGGTGGAGTATTGTGATGGTGATTAGTGGACTGGTGTACGACAAATGCTTTACAAAGTGTGTCACGTGGGATAGCTTAGCCAAGAGTCAAAGCTGGCTTGCTGCAAATAACTCCACCTCCTTCCTTGAGAATGTGCATGTATGATAGGATTACGTGGTAAGACTTCTTGAGTACTTTTGTACTCATGTTTGTAATCAATATTTTTGAGAGGACTATACTACCCCTCGACGGATTCTATGTAGATGTTGACTTGACGAGTGAACTAGCCACCCGGTGGCGATCTAAGACTTGTGAAGGGCCATTGTAGATAGAAAGGCTCCAACAAGCTTTCTTTCTTTCTAGAGTCTCGTACTCGGACTATTTGCTTCCTTTGTGCTTGTATGATTGTATGACTTGAGTGTTGGGTCATGTGACCCCTACCGTATGACTATGTTATGTATGGCTCCTCGGAGCCTCTTAAATAAAGTACTTGAGTTGTAGAGTTTTGTTGTGATGCCTTGTTGTATTTACTCATATCGGGCATATTGCGTGTATGATTGAAATGCTTGGTATGAGTGGGATCCGACAAACTAGTTGTTTATCCTTGGCAGCCTCTCATATGGGAAATGTAGTCTCGTGCTTACGGCGATAGTAGTCCGCTTACAGCCGGTTCACGGAGTCCTGCTAGCCAGCACTACTGCTTGGACACTTGACTGGCGGCATGTGATTCATTTCGTTCCTATATCATCCCCTCGGGAAATGTCACGCGGTGATACTCGGAGTCCTGCCTAGCCTGCTACAGCCGGGATACCGGAGTCTGTTAGCCAGATGCTACAGCCCGAGTTCATCGTTGATGACCGACATGCTCGAAGTGATTCATGTATGCATGTCCCCATAGGTTAGTGCCGCTTTGGGTTCACGACTAGCCATGTCGGCCGGGTTCTTTGTCATGTGGATGCTAGCGACACTATCATATCGTGAGCCAAAAGGCATAAGCGGTCCCGGGCCATGGTAAGGCGACACCGTGGGAATACCGTGCGTGAGGCGCAAAGTGATATGAGGTGTTACCAGCTAGGTCGATGTGACTTGGAATCGGGGGTCGACAAGCCGGGCCCAGGCCAGCGCCCGCCCACCGCCTCCTCCCTCGCGCTTTCGGTCGCCCGGCGGTGCCCGCCGCCGACGCCATCGCCGCCACCTCGAGTCCGCCCGACCCGGCGCCTTGCCCCCTCCCAAGCCACCGCCCCCCCTCTTAAATACCACGACCCCCCCTCTCACCCCCACCCGCCGGAGCCAGCGCCGCCCGCGCCCGCCCTGAAGAAGCGCAGCCGCCGCCGCGCCCGTGGGCCGCCGCCGCCGGCGTCGCCGCCGCCGTGGACCCGCCGCCCCGACGCGAACCCGCCGCCCTCTCCCGAGCCCAGGCGCTTCGCGGCGATCGCCGGAGGTAGCCACCGCCGCCAGCGCCGATTCGGTTTTTCTCCCGTGAACCGTCCGGTTTATTTTTAAAAAATATATGTTTGGTTTTTAAAAAAACCTAGATTAGTTTTATTTTTTCGGTTTTCTTATTTAGCAGACGTTCACCGAACCGTTCGTTTCAATAAACGCGTTCGTTAGATTCGTTCATTATGAGCGTCCGCTATTTAACCCGTTAAATCGTTTTTCTTTTTAATCGAATTTAATCCGTTATTTTACGATTTGATTTGAGATCCGATTTTCAAAACTGTTTTATTTCTCGCTCGTTTATCGGAATCAGGTGATTCAAGCGCTGGAGTTTAAATGAAACCGCCGTTCGACTACCCTACTTTCACAGAGTTTTGCCACTGTGAAATTTTGACCTAATTTCAGATTGCTAAACCGAGTCGTTTCTCTCGAGTTTCGACTTTGGAGTTTATTTTGATTCAATTCTTTTTGCAACCAGGGTTCTTAAGTTGAACTTTCTGGTTAGATCTTTTATTCGAGATTTCCTGTGCATTAGATGAGTACTTATTGTATGCTTGTTGTTTGTCTGCGTTAGATCACCCGGAGTGCGCCGCTTGTTATTTCGAATCTCTAGGACTCGCGGATCATCAGCAAGGCAAGTAACACTTGATCATACCCTTTTTCTCATACCCAGTTTTTATGCATTAGATCAAACCCTCAAACACTTGCATGATTAGGATCTAATTAAATTGTGGGTATTGGGAAGTAGATTGAGTAGTACCTATTACTGTTTTACTTATGAAACCTTGGGAGTTACTTCTCGTTTGCTTGTTCATGCCATGCTATGCTAGTAGGCGTGGATTGGGTGAGTGAATATCCATGACAGATGTGAGATTGTTAATTAATGGTTTATCTAAGGTGGCAACCTAAACACACATCTGGGTGGATTGAGGCACTGGTTTCCATCAGGACTTGCTGTATTTCTTGGACCGCCACCTGGGCTCTAAGGGATCATAAGATTATTCAAGCTGGAAACTTCCGTGTGCAGCCACAAGCCAATTATGGGCTCTGGCGTAGTTGACTAAGTTGTGCGAACTCTTACGGGTAGGCTAGCTGATGTAGGGGATGTAGGTTGGTACGGTCTACCCACATGTAAGGTGCTAAGCGCTTACGAAGACTATGTCTCGGTCATCCGTTTCTCAAACACCATGTAGTCACGAGAATCAAGCGGAGGCGATCGAGTCTTGTGGGGAAAAGTCATAAACCTCTGCGAGTGTATAAACTAATCATGATTAGCCGTGTCCCGGTTATGGACAATTTGAGTATCCGGTACTTGATTATCTTGTGAATCTCAACATGTTACTTCTAAATAAAAGTTATTGGGTTTTGATGAGTACTTTTTAATCGGGATTGAGGATGCTGTCAACCATTCTCAATGTTTAACAACCACCATGATAGTTAAACAAAATTATTCCTTTGATGTAGGGAAAAATCAGCTTTATGCAAATGTAACCGTAGAGCCTTACCACCAGCCACATATGCATGTAGTATAGGCTTATTCTTTCATTGCTCTTTATGTGTTACATTGCCAGCATATTCCATGTGCTGACCCGTTTTCGGGCTGCAACTTTTCACGTTGCAGACTTTTCAGACGACGAGTAAGGTGTTAGGTCGTGGTTCTATACTCAGTGATGCCGTTGGAGTTGATGGACTCGCTTATCTTCCAAGCCTTCCGCTCTTTTTATTAGATGGCCTTAAGCCATATTATTGTATTCAGTTCCCTTGTGGACAACGATGTAATAAGTGTGTGATTGCTACTCTGCTATAAATCCTTGAAATCTTGTGTGGTGTCGGCATTCTTGATCCGGGGATGACACCGAGCACAGAGCGCTAGATCCATTTGGGTGCTGGTCGCTCTGAGAGAATAGTATCGAGCACCTGTTGTTGTAGAGACACGACCACTAAGTTAAAGCCATAGATCACTCTCTCTTCTCATTTTCTAACTCCTCATCTTTTCTACTCTCTTTAGGATGGCGGACGCGAAGATCAAGTACACCCAACGGATGAAGGCACACCTTTTGGATTTCACTTGAAGGAAGTTACCAAGTACTGAACATTGGATTACCAAGCTTCACGGGACTTTCAACGCCACTCTACGAAGAGGGCGCTGGAAGATTCATGCTCACGTTCGGGAAGGACATTCGCCCCAATCACCAAGCCAATAGATAGTGTTTCGGTGCACCCACTTGGAGTGCAGGAAAGAGCATGGCAGCTCACATCACCATGGGACGCATTGGAGAAGTTTATCAAGAAGATCTCAAGGACACCATCTACCAAATTTCTGACGCCGAGGCGACAAGCTGGGACGTCGTCAACACCAAGAAGGATAGGTCCATTGCAGCTTTCATCCAGGAGTTAAATCAGCACATTCGACGCCAGGAGAATCAAATGTGCAATGACATGTTGGAGTTGCAGAAGACAAAGGAAAGGATCATCGAACTGGAAGAAGAACTAAAGACTACACGCAAGGACTACATGGACGAGATCGTAGCTCTGGCAAGACACAATAACGATCTTAAGTACGAGATCGAAGAGCTCAAGAAGAAGTTGGCGCTCAGGAATGAAGACCAGTATGTCGAATACCCAATCGACTACATCAACATCGACGACACAGATTCGGATCCAAGTGAACCCGATTTTGAAGACGAAGCTGGAGCAGACATCATGGAGTCTTCCACTGGTTCAAATTAGTAGAAGTCCCCCACATATTAGTAGTATTTCCCTCCATGTAAACATTATAGCACACGCACTTTTGCGATAGTTAGATCGTTGTAAGCCCTTGTTGATTGAATGAAGTGATTTTGTGTGCATTTGCTCATGTGCATTTGGGTAGTGATCCCCTTAGACCTCATTCTATTCTACATTCTTCTTCTTTTCTAAACCCATCAGATGCCTCAGAGACGCGACCCGGATTCGTTTTCCACGAGAGATCACCCAATTGATCCAGCAGCGAGAATACCCTGATTCAAACATTGGTGCAGAACAACAACAACAACAACAACCGCCACCACCACCACTGCGGATCATCTAACTCGTTTCCTTAGACTGAACCGCGGTGTATTCCGATAACACCGAGCCAATTGTAGCAGATGGTGGCTCCGCAAGATAGGAAGGGCTGACCACTGCGGGATGCACAGATGGTGAAAGGGTGAAGTTTGCAGCACATCAGCTTGAAGGACCCGCAGCAGCATGGTGGGAGAATTTCACAGCCACTTATCCGTGAGACACCATCACATGGGACCAGTTTGACAAGCTTTCGCACAGCCCATGTTTCAGCAGGAGCCATGGCCATGAAGAAGCGTGAGTTTCGCAACTTCGCCAAGGAGGAATATTTGTTGGCGATCGTGGATGACTTTAGCAAATTAGCACGTTATGCCCCGGATAGCGTTACTACGGATGCAGCTAAGCAGGAGAAGTTCCTAGAAGGACTAAATGATGAGTTCACATGCCGTTGATGGTAGCAAGTTTCAACAACTATCGGGAGTTAGTAGACCGAGCTCTCATGATTGAAGGAAAGCGGCAGACAAATTGAGAACATAGCGGAAGTATGGACAAGGGAAGTATAACTCTGGATCCCAGAAGAAGCCTCGTTATACCCTAAATCAGAATTCAGTTTCAGCATACCCATGGAGGAGGTAATTCGCACAACCATAATGGCACTAAGAATGGGAGCAGGGAATGGAGGAAGCAGCAGACGAACCGCACCAACCCGTCTACACCATCCAAGGTAGACTGAGTCACATTACTTGCTTTAAGTGCCGCAAGGCTGGGCACTATGCAAATGATTGTCCGAAGGCGAATGGAAATGGCAATGGAAGCTCGGAAAGAAGCCCAACCCTTTCAACAGGGGACAGGTGAACCACATTGATGTGGAGGAGGTTGAAGATCAGCCCGATGCACGATGTCGGTAAGTTTTGGTTAAGTCATTTACTGCAGTTGTTCTTTTTGATCTTGGTGCATCGCATTCATACATATCAAGGGATTTGTGGATAAGTACAAGTTACCAACCCAAGCCCTTAGGTCACCCATGCTAGTAACCTCACCCGAGCAGAGTACATGGCTAGTAAATGGTGTGATCGGCGCCACTAAGGATTGGACACTATGTTTTCCTTGAGACCTAATAGTTACGGAATCCCAAGGATTGGATGTGATATTAGGAATGGATTGGTTATCAAAGTATGGAGGAAACATAGATTGTACCGCAAGGTCAATTTTGCTCACCACACCGAAGGAAGAAGGATTAAGTATGTATCACGGCACGAGCCGAGGAGAGCACAATTTAATTGCTTATCGAGTGGTACGGGAAGAAGTACCAGTGGTAAAGGATTATCTGATGTATTTCGGAAGAGTTGCGGGAATGCCGCGGATAGAGACATTGAGTTTTGATCGAGCTGTTGCGAGAACAGGCCCGATATCGAGCGACCGTCTGGGATGCCCGCAAAGGATTTGGCAGAAATTAAGAAGCAGATTAAGGAACTATTGGATAAAGGTTTTATTCGCCCAAGTTCTTCACCTTGGGGATCACCCGTTTTGTTGGTGGAGAAGAAGGATGGATCGTTGAGAATGGTTGTTGATTATCGTGGATTGAATGGAGTAACAATCAAGAACAAGTACCCACTACCTATGATAAATGATCTGTTTGATCGCTTGCAAGGAGCCAAAGTGTTTTCTAAGATCGACTTGCGATCAGGGTACCATCAGTTGAAGATTCGGGAGCAGGACATACCCAAGACAGCATTTACCACGAGATATGGACTATATGAGTATACCGTTATGTCATTTGGACTGACTAACGCACCAGCCTATTTCATGAACACGATGAACAAAGTGTTTATGGAGTTTTTGGATAAATTCGCGTGGTGTTCATTGATGACATTTTGATTTTTCGAAGAATGAAGAAGAACACAAGGAACATTTGAGATTGGTTTTGAGGGCGAGGAACACCAGTTGTATGCCAAGTTCAGCAAATGTGAGTTTTGGCTAAAGGAAGTTGGATTTCTCGGACATGTTATATCCGGAGAAGGGATAGCATTGACCCACAAAAGTTGAGACCGTAACCAAGTGGGAAGCACCAACGACAGTTGGAGAGATTGAGTTTCCTTGGACTCGCAGGATACTACCGAAGATTCATTGAGAATTTCTCAAGAATTGCAAAGCCTATGACTGAATTGTTGAAGAAGGAAAACAAATTCATATGGGGTGAGGACTGTGAGGCAAGTTTTGGAGTTGAAGAAAAGATTGGTTACCTCACCGGTTTGATATTGCGAGATCAAACTAAGGATTATGAGGTGTATTGCGGCGCTTCACGTCGAGGACTTGGAGCAGTGCTTATGCAGGAAGGAAGAGTTGTTTCAGTATGCTTCCGACAACTTAAGCCCCATGAGTTGAATTATGCCACTCATGATTTGGAGTTAGCGGCCGTTGTGCATGCCTTGAAGGCGTGGAGACATTTTCTCATTGGAAATCATTGTGAAGTATATACGGATCACAAGAGTTTGAAGTACATCTTCACACGAATGAATTGAATCTCGAGCGAGAGGAGATGGTTAGAGCTAATCAAGGATTATGATATGAGATTGCATTACCACCCGGAAAGGCTAATGTCGTAGCAGGCGCATTGAGCCGTAAAAGCCACGTCAATACCCTAATGATGGGAGGAATACCCAATGAGTTAGCGAGGACCTTCGAGAGCTATGTTTGGAAATAGTTCCAGAGGCTATGTAGCAGCATTGGAGATTGATCGACACTAATGGACAAAATCGAGAAGCCCAAAAGGCAGATAAGGAAGTTGCCGCTATAAAGGAGAAAATGAGCAAAGGAAAGGCTAAAGGATTTCGAGAAGATGAACACGATACCCTATGGTTTGAAGACCGTGTTTATGTGGCCAATGACCCGAGATCGGAAGTTGATTTTGCAAGAAGCCCATGATTCACCCTATTCGATTCACCAGGAAATACCAAGATGTATTTGGATTTGAAGAATATTTTACGGTGGACGGAATGAAGAAGGATATTGCGGAGTATGTAGCAGTTTGCACGTATGTCGAGAAAGTAAAGGCGAGCATCGAAGCCAGCAGGATTGTTACAACCATTGCCGATACCGAATGGAAGTGGGATAAACTAGGCATGGATTTCATCACAGGTTTGCCAAAGACCCGTTCGGGATATGACTCGATTTGGGTCATAGTCGACCGTTTGACCAAGGTAGCTCATTTCATTCCGATCAAGACTACCTATAGCAGTGCTAAGTTGGCAAAGATATACATGACCAGAATTGTATGCTTACACGGAGTTCGAGGAGCATTGTGTCGAACGAGAGGAACCCAATTTACTTGAAATTTTGGAACCGGTTACACGAAACATTGGGAACCGGACTAGAATTCAGCACAGCTTTCCACCCACGAGACCGATGGACAAAGCGAGAGAGTCAATCAGATTTTGGAAGACATCTTTGAGAGCTTGTGCACTAGATTACGGATCTAGTTGGGATGAAAATTTGCCGTATGCAGAATTTTCCTACAATAATGATTACCAAACCAGCTTAAAAATGGCACCTTCGAGGCCTTGTATGGAAGAAGGTGTAGGACACCATTGTCATGGGACTAAACTGGAGATCGTCGTTATTTGGACCAGATTTGATTAAGGAGTGCGAGCAGAAGGTTAAGTTGATTCGAGACAGGCTCAAGGTAGCCCATCCAGCACGGAAGAGCTACGCCGATTCAAAGCGCAGCGATTGAGTATGAAGTTGGAGCAGTATATCTCGAGTATCCCCGCTTGAGGAGTTAAGCGTTTTGGAGTTAAAGGAAAGTTAGCACCCGTTTCGTTGGACCATATAAGATTTTGCAACGCATGGGAGAAGTTGCGTATAAGTTGGAATTGTCGGAAGGACTGTCGGGAGTTCATGATGTATTCCATGTTTCTCGATTGAAGAAATGTCACCCGAGATAGCGGAGGTACCGTTAAGAGACACAGTGCCCTTTGGAGGCAATTCAGTTGAAGGATGACTTGACATATGAGGAAAAACCAGTTAAGATTCTCGATTATGCCAGCAGAGTTACCCCAGCAAGGTTATCAAGTTTTGCAAAGTTCGATTGGAGCCACCACACCGAGGATGAAGCCACACAGGAAAGAGAGGAAGTTTTGCTTAGGACCACCCTCACCTATTTTCTAGCCAACCCGAATCTCGAGGGCTGAGATTCATCTTAAGAGGTAGGTTTGTAACATCCCAAATTTTCAATTTGGAATGTTATACATTAGGTCATCATGCATATCATATTTTCTCGCATTTTTTCCGATCCTAGAAATTTCACGCAACTCAAGGACCCTCGGAGAAGTTGGAAGTTTCAAAATTTTCATATTTGGGATTTCTCAAATTTTGAAAATAGGATCATTGGATTATTTAAATTATCTTCATAAAGTTTTTCCTAAAAAAATATTTTGAGAGGGAATAATATGACTTTCCCAAACAATTAGGAAAAATGAAGATATTATAAATAAACCAAACTTGGTTTTGAAAGATTTATTTTGCTTAGGCAAAAATGAGCATTTTAAAAAAATTTATGCATGTATGTTGTTTTTAAAGTTCATTTTGTTCGACTCATTTTTAGGAGTCGGGGAAAATTTGTTTTATTTAAATCCGAGTTCATTTGGTATTTTTTTTAATTCGTTTTGGTTTAATTTCTATTTAAAAAAAAACAGCGCCCCCCCCCTGGACCGAGGCCCAGCCGGCCCAAGCCAGCCAGGCCCAGGCCAGCGCCTGCCCACCCGCCTCCTCCTCTCGGCTCGGTCGCCCGGCGGTGCCCGCCGCCCGACGCCATCGCCGCCACCTCGAGTCCGCCCGACCCCGCGCCTTGCCCCCTCCCAAGCCACGCCGCCCCCCCTCTTAAATACCACCGGACCCCCCTCTCTCACCCCCACCCACGGAGGAGCGCCGCCCGCGCCCAGGCGCCGCCCCGCCGCCGTGGGCCGCCGCCCGGCGTCGCCGCCGCCGTGGACCCCGCCGCCCCGACGCCTTGAACCCGCCGCCTCTCCCGAGCCCAGGAAGGCGCGGCGATCGCGGAGGTAGCCACCGCCGCCCGCGCCGATTCGGTTTTCTCCCGTGAACCGTCCGGTTTATTTAAAAAAATATATATATGTTTGGTTTTTAAAAAAAAACCTAGATTGGTTTTATTTTTTTGGTTTTCTTATTTAGCGACGTTCACCGAACCGTTCGTTTCAATGAACAGCGTTCGTTAGATTCGTTACATTAATCTAACGTCCGCTATTTAACCGTTAAATCGCTCACGTTTTTCTTTTAATCGAATTTAATCCGTTATTTTTGATTTGATTTGAGATCCGATTTTCAAAACTGTTTTATTTCTCGCTCGTTTATCGGAATCGGGTGATTCAAGCGCTGGAGTTTAAATGTGAAACCGCCGTTCGACTACCCTACTTTCACAGAGTTTTGCCACTGTGAAATTTTGACCTAATTTCAGATTGCTAAACCGAGTCGTTCTCTCTCGAGTTTCGACTTTGGAGTTTATTTTGATTCAATTCTTTTTGCAACCAGGGTTCTTAAGTTGAACTTTCTGGTTAGATCTTTTATTCGAGATTTCCTGTGCATTAGATGAGTACTTATTGTATGCTTGTTGTTTGTCTGCGTTAGATCACCGAGTCGCCGCTTGTTACTTGAATCTCTAGGACTCGCGGATCATCGACAAGGCAAGTAACACTTGATCATACCCTTTTCTCATACCCAGTTTTTATGCATTAGATCAAACCCTCAAACACTTGCATGATTAGGATCTAATTAAATTGTGGGTATTGGGAAGTAGATTGAGGTAGTACCTATTACTGTTTTACTTATGAAACCTTGGGAGTTACTTCTCGTTTGCTTGTTCATGCCATGCTATGCTAGTAGGCGTGGATTGGGTGAGTGAATATCCATGACAGATGTGAGATTGTTAATTAATGGTTTATCTAAGGTGGCAACCTAAACACACATCTGGGTGGATTGAGGCACCTGGTTTCCATCAGGACTTACTGTATTTCTTGGACCGCCACCCTGGCTCTAAGGGATCATAAGATTATTCAAGCTGGAAACTTCCGTGTGCAGCCACAAGCCAATTATGGGCTCTGGCGTAGTTGACTAAGTTGTGCGAACTCTTACGGGTAGGCTAGCTGATGTAGGGGATGTAGGTTGGTACGGTCTACCCACATGTAAGGTGCTAAGCGCTTACGAAAGACTATGTCTCGGTCATCCGTTTCTCAAACACCATGTAGTCACGCGAGAATCAAGCGGAGGCGATCGAGTCTTGTGGGGAAAAGTGTGCAAACCTCTGCAGAGTGTATAAACTAATCATGATTAGCCGTGTCCCCGGTTATGGACAATTTGAGTATCCGGTACTTGATTATCTTGTGAATCTCAACATGTTACTTCTAAATAAAAGTTATTGGGTTTTGATGAGTACTTTTTAATCGGGATTGAGGATGCTGTCAACCATTCTCAATGTTTAACAACCACCATGATAGTTAAACAAAATTATTCCTTTGATGTAGGGAAAAATCAGCTTTATGCAAATGTAACCGTAGAGCCTTACCACCAGCCACATATGCATGTAGTATAGGCTTATTCTTTCATTGCTCTTTATGTGTTACATTGCCGGCATATTCCATGTCTTGACCCGTTTTCGGGCTGCAACTTTTCACGTTGCAGACTTTTCGAACGACAGTAAGGTGTTAGGTCGTGGTTCTATACTCGGTGATGCCGTTGGAGTTGATGGACTCGCTTATCTTCCAAGCCTTCGCTGTTTTTATTAGATGGCCTTAAGCCATATTATTGTATTCAGTTCCCTTGTGGACAACGATGTAATAAGTGTGTGATTGCTACTCGCTATAAATCCTTGAAATCTTGTGTGGTGTCAGCATTACTGATCCAGGGATGACACTGAGCACAGAGCGCTAGATCCATTCGGGTCTGGTCGCTACAGAAGTTCATCTTCAACCTACACCCCCCTGAGCCGCCAGCCACCACCGGCCGAACCGCTGGCCCCAGCGCTGCCTCGCCGCCTCAAAACAACTCCCCACCGCCGGTCCGCCGCCGCCCCAGCCAGCCCTATAGGCCCCCCGCCCCCACCCTTAACCCTAAGATAGGTAGTGGGGTACCTCTCCGGCGATCCCGTCCCCTTGTGGTGGTTCTTCCTTAACTCCGTGAGCCCCCCACCCCAATCGGTCGACCCAAAAGTCGATTGATCGATCAAGTGTAGCTAAATCGGAGCAGAGCAGCAGCATGAGCGAGGTGGAGAGCAGCAGGAGCAGCGCGAGCGAGCGAGAGCCGGAGAAGCAGCAGCTGGGCGAGCGAGCGATCGAGCGAGAGCCGGAGCAGCAGTAGCTAGGCGAGTGAGTGATCGAGCGAGAGCCGGAGCAGCAGCAGCTGATCCAGCCGGTACGGACGCCGCCGCCGAAGGGGCCTCGTATTGGGGGAGAGCCGCCGTGGAGATGTCTCCCGCGACGCCGGCTTCAAGGTAGCCGCTCCATGGGGGTGCGGGATGGAGCACCGTCAGTGCCGGGAGGTCGAGCTAAGGAGAAGGTGCGATGCGATGAGTGTATAACCTCTTTGGTGGCGCCGAGTAGGCCTCGACTTCGTCCGAGGAGTCGGTGAGGATGCTGCGGTTCAAGTGGAGCAGGTTAAGGTAGCGCTATGGGGATGGAGCAGCCGTGATAGATGAGGCGATCGTCAGAGCAGCTCCTTGGAGGTGGAGGATGGGATGGCTGAACCGGTGGGACGATGAGATGGACGACGGATCATCATCCGGGGAGGTGGACGAGGGACGTCCAGCTGTTGCGGTGGACGACGTCGTCGGGGAAGAGGCTCCCGCTGGGCAGTGGTGAGGTGGCGGACGGAGGAGGGTGGGGTTTCGCGGCTGGAGCGGAGAGGTTATGGCGGCCTAGGATTTTGAATGGCAAGAAGGAGGCGATGGGAGGGGGTGAACCATGACTTAGGGATGCGCTTGTCCAAAATGTAGGGTGTGTTACAAAAGTACCCCGCACCGATTTGAACTAGCGGCCCTTTCGGCTCAGGGTTAGAAGGGGGATTTCACGTGTCGGGATTTGGCAGCTGGAAGGAGTTTTGTAGCGTTGTAATTTCGGGATAGCAAAGCGCGGGTTGTGAAAGCGCCAGTTTTGGGAGCACGATATCTGAATTTTGGGATATAACAAAGGCGAGGTTGAATTTTAGGACAAGCCTAACATGTAATATTGTACTTGTATGTACCAAATCAATTCTCACTTGTCGGCGTTAGGGAACAGGGGTCCCCAGACTTGCACTGCTGCGGCCTGTGGCGTGGCTCAAGGAGGCCAGGACAGCCCATCTTCATCAGCATAGCTCAAGACCCTCGCGAGGGGCAAGCCTCATGAGGCGGACGACCAAGAGCTTCCTCGGTAGCGGCCTCGTCGGGTTGGCTCATGAGGAGGCGGAGAGTTCAAGGCAGGGTACCTCGCGAGGTGCCCATGGCATAAGCCATGATGACCAAGGGCGCCGATCAGGCGCCCGACCAGCGCAGCGTCCTCCTTTCCTCTTTGGTGCAAAGGGAGCAAGCGCAGAGAGCATCAAGCAAAGGCATCCGTTTGATTGCAACAAGACCAAGACCAGCCCCAGCGGCTGGAATGGAGTCATCGTGGAGCCCAAGCAAAGCGTCACCACGAGCCTTTGGCGGCGAGGACCAACTTTAGTCGGGATAAGTGTTCCCGCTGTTCCCCTTCAAAATGGCCAATTGTTGGCGCCCTTCCCGCTCAATATTTGGGAAGAGGCCCAGGGCCTTTGCCTATAAATAGGAGTAGCCACACTCAGAGTAGGGGATCTGGCATTTGGAATCCAGAGAGAGAGATAGAGACCCGATCCTCAAGCTAGAGCGACGGAACACCACCTAGCAGTTCATCACACCCACCAAGAACAGACCCTCGCGAGGCTGTTCTTCCCTGTATTGTTCTTCATCAGCCCCAGAGGCAATCCACCACGCCACAAACTAGAGTAGGGTATTACACCATAACGGTGGCCCGAACTAGTATAAATCTTGCGTCTCTTGTGCTGTTCTGTTTAGTAGTTTAGGTCCCTGCGATTCAGCGAGGTACGAGGCGGTGGAGGGTTGGATCTCCGGCGCACCCCAGTGTTCGAACCTCAAGGGTCTGCCGGAACCCGAAATCCGACAGCACTTCCCTCAACCAAAAAGAAAACGAAAAAAATAAAACTATTCACACAACACAAAGAGAGAGTCTTGCCCCGTTTTACTATAAAAATGCTATTTAAAGCTACTCATACAAACAATTTAGTGCAATTAAATGCCATTCGGTAGTATGAATCCATGTTATGTCCAATTAAAATTTTTCGCTTGCTGTATAATGCATGTAACCTACTCATACCAACATTTTAGTGCATTCCAAATGTCAATACTACCGCTGTAATTCGAACTGAATTTGAATTCATTTCTCTATTTCAAAAACAAATCTACAATCATGATTGTTGCCAACTTCAACCATCATTCGTGTATTACCTTAATAACACACCACATGATTACTATAGAGATAGATATGAACTATGTGTACTACATGAACTCGAATTCTATTTTTTGAATACACTTGATGTTGATTCCAAATAATAGTACATTTGATGTACTAACTATATATTCATAATCTAAACCATGTTCCATACGTGTACACTGTGTTTATCACACATAGTATAGTGCCCCGCCCCCTACATTATGACAAGTATTTAGACCTGAGCTGCAAAAGCCACACATTAGCCCAAATTATGATCAATGTTCTATATGTTATACGTAGTACTAGCAAGATGCCCATGCGTTCCACAGAACATCAATGATCAAGGGGAGGCTTAATTTTCAAATATGGAGAGGGGTGTGGATATCTGTTTTCAAAATTGCCATAGTTTCCTTCCTATCCGTCAGATATAAATCGGATGGCCTATATTGCAGGATGGCACCATCATCAACAACTCCGTTTTTTTATAAGAGTAGAGATAAAATATATTATATGTAGTATAACATGTTCATAACCACACCATGTGTATCACCGTTATATATATTCACACATGTGTTGGTTTAAAACACTATGATAAATTCTTCAAATATCCGAATTCGCTTTTTATAATGAAGTATGATCTCTATTCATCTTTTACACCCACACAATCCTCTTATCTTTGTAGCTAGCTAGCGCTAACTTTCTCTCGTGCATGCAGACGCCCGCATCCCTCTAACCCTCCCTCAGAATTCTCTAGCTCCATCGTGCAAATTCGTCTTTCCACTTTAGGTCGTTCACCCACGGTGTGTGTAGGCCCCCCAGCTCCTTCTTTACGGCACACATCGATCGATATGCCTCTCTAGCCAGGTGTGCCTAGCACAAAACACAAGCTTCCCCTCTTCTCTTATCACCGTCCATGCCTCACTCCCACCACTCTTTTCATCGATCTCGTACTCGCACACTTCTCCCCCCTCGATATAGTATGACTCTCGCACCACCTCCTAGATGCATCCCCCTCTCTCTATCCTTCTCCCCGTGCCTCATTTACTTCTAACACACACATGCATGTATACCGATCGATCTCCCAACATATACCTAGGTCGACTTTAACTATTCCCTCCCCATCGATCGACGTACCTCACAAGTTATGTCTCTCCTTTCTCTGACAAAGGACGATTGATCTTCCTATGTAGTTATGTCTGCTTACCACATCCATATCACCCCCCCATCATTCGTGCATGCCTCCTGACCCGTCTCTCACACGCACGTGCACAGACAGGCAGCCATCCTCTCTTATTGATATTGCAGGCGTGCCCTCCGGTTGTCTAGCAAGCCTATCCCACCATTTGTTAGAAGCAACTCCACTACCACCCCCTCCAACACTCTAGTCGGAAGAAGCAACCATCATTTCACTCTTCAATGACACGTACGCAATATAAAATGGTTGATATGGAGAGAAAAAGAAAACCACTGTATATACACTAGCAGGAGCCTAAGCTACAGGCATGCTTGCTTGGGTTGCTCTCTTCACAAGCATAGAACAACGGTGGCCACACCGTTGGTCACATATCTGGCGTGATCCCGCAGCTGGGGGAAGGGAACAATGTTCTGCATAGACGCGGTCGACATCGGCGAGGGAGAAAATCCACTGTTGGTGCGTCCCAATCGGGGGTCACCGCGGTATGGGCTGATGCCGCGCCCCAACCGCCCTTCTAGCTACAGCCCGACGTCCCTGGTAGTCCATCTTCCTTTTGGAGCCGGCTTGCTCCACTCCCGCAGCTCCCCACGTAGCTCCATCTCCATGTCGATCTTTCTCTACTTCTACCGGCTTCTACTTGTGATGAGTTTATGTCTCATCAACTAGTGCCAGTACTATTATTCTAATCACACTTCTTCAATATCTTTGCCATCAGGGATGCTCAGCTCGATTTTAGTGGAACTGCACAAAAGCATCGTATGATCCGAGGGTGCCAGCCGTCTTTCCTTCGACAGTTTCTACCTGGCCCCGAAATTAAATCTTGTTTAGGGTTTAGGGTTTGAGTCGTAGTGACCCCATCAGTAGTTTTTCTTTCGTACACGCTCTCACAACTTTTGTCTTTAGTTGTTAAGTAAATATTGGCAATGATCTATGAATCATTGAGATGCATCAGCATGCGTGTTAGTTTTCCTTTGTATTTGATGGAATGTTGTAACGGGGCAACCTTGGAGTAGGAATGAAAATGGAGTGGAAAGTTTCGTTTTTCCGGAGAAAAAATGGAAATGGAGAGAAACCAATGTTTTGTTTTGTTGGATCATGCCATCGAGAAAAACCAATGTTTAAATCACGTCTGTCACGTTCGTATCTCACCCTCCTCCACGTCTCGACCCCACACGGTCGCTCAGCATGCCACTCACCGCAAACCGAGTATATGATAACTTCCCCGCCTGCTTTTCGATGGATCGTGCCATGGAGTACTAGTACTACTGGAAGAGATTGACGAGTTGGGGAGGACAGCTAGCTGTAGCACGGACACCCAAGAACTTTTTACATGCATGTTGTGGCCGGCTATTGCGACCTTTGAACACGGAGCAGTCGTGTGCACCAGAAGCGGCGGCGGCGCTCTCTCGGCGGGCGCCGCTTCAATGCCGCGCCGGTGAGAGGTCGCGTCCGCTCTGGCGGGCATGAATGCGGCACTCGATTGTTTGAGGCGGGAAGCATGCGCGGTGATGAAGAGGTTCGGGTTGGTCGAGGCGGCCGTGGCAGCGGTCCGGACGCCCGCAAACAAGAGATGTTATCGTTAATATTGCCGTGTGTATAATTAACAATGTAAATAATGTGCCAGTTGGACAAATATGATTGGAGATGGAGATGGAAATGGAATTTTACGTAAACACGGATATGCATGTCTATGTCTATGTGTGTGCGCGCGACGACTCTCGCGGCCTGGAAGCGGGGCGTGTTTTTGATCGAGTTTTCTTTCTTGGTACGTTAAAAAATTGTCCGCCAGTTTTCGTTTCTTTTTTCCGGGAACGCGCGTATTCTATTTAAAACCACTGCTATGGAGAGATTGTTTTACTCCATTATAGCCTCTTGTTTGATAGAGTTTCTTGCGTCTCGCTCTCTCACCTTCTCCATATCAAAACAAGATGATAGTGTCCACAATATCTCTCTCCTCACCGGTGGTCACAGATCTGGCCGAATCCCGTCCGCTGCGGGAGGTGAGGAGGTGCAGCGTTGATGTTGTCGCCATCGGCGATGGAGGAAGCCAATGCGCACCGTCCTCTCAGAGCCGGCGTTGGCACGGACGAAGGTCACGCGCGCCCTTGTTCGCTGCCGTCGTGTGGGCAGATCCCGCCCGCCTAAGCGACATCTCGCCCACCTGAGGTATAACTTCTTGTACTGGTCCAGCTCCCCAGGTCGTTGCATGCGGGTTTTCTTCTATGCGACTACTCCCCAGCTCCCCATGTATAGTAGCTAGGGTTCGTCGGCTGGTCCAACATCACCTACTATTATAGAGGAAGTGCCACTCAAAAAGTTGTCCTGATTTATGCCTCGGTGGAGGTATACATTTTGTTTCGACAAAAAGTACATGGTGGTTGTGCGGTCATTGTCCATATGCTCCTATTACTGCTGCTAATCAAATACTATCACTGGTTAAACGAAGAAATGCTTTTTTTCTTGGGTATCCTGGTTTAATTACAATCAAGATAATCATGATGCTTCTGTTTGTTGGTGTACTTTTCATAATTCTTATTGACAATTGAGATGTCGTTGTTAATCTTGTAAAACAAAGTAACAACACTATATCCCTTTTTTATATTTCTGGAAACAACGATGCGTATCTCCATACCTGGGCATGTCTTCCTCAATTTTAGTGGAACTGCACAAAATTGGATGGCCATTGTTGTTCCGCCTCACTGTCCTCTGCCACGTGGTTCTTCCTTCCTCGAGCTTGACTACTGAGAAGAAATAGACCACAGTGAGTGTATGTCGAAATTCATAGGTGCCTCACCCAAACTTGATGCCAAATGGATGATGCATCACCACGATGACCTATCGATGCTCATGGTTGCGCCTCATGGTTGCGTCGGCTGGTGAAGCTGATCGATTTTCAATGAAAAACAAGCTGTCTTCCATCAGTGCTCTTTGCTTGTTACCCACAAAGATGATATCCTTCGTCAGTTCACCTTGGTTGCGTTGGAGACGCAGTCGTCTTTCACGTTGGTGCAATTTTATCACACAATCGGCTATGAACCAAATGTTTCCACGAAGAAGGATCGACGTTGGTACTAAGAGCATAAGTTTTGTATTGATTTATAAGCCTTCTCACAACTTTGTCTACAGCTCCCCTGTAATTTTATTTGTCCAGCTATTAGCTTTGATTAAAAAAGGGTGTGGACTAAAAACCCGGATGGACGTAGTAGCCCTCCATTTTTATTTACTCCGCATATTAGATTTGACTGAAGTCAAACTTTGTAAAGTTTGACCAAGTTTAGGCCGAACATCAAAAACCATAATTATTAGAGAGGGCAAACTTTACATACTCTCAAACCTTTCCGATAATTGAAATTAAAATTCTTTATTTGTACACACTCTCACACGTTTCCCATAATTTGGCGCATGTGTGGTTGTTCACTTAAGGGAGGGTAGTGTACCGCACGTGAAGGACAGGAAGTGCGAGGACATGGCAGTGTACCGCACGTGGATCGTTAGTTCATCGGAAGTACTCCATGCGTTCATAAATATTTGTCTTTCAAGTGGTTTGCAATGGACTACCACATACGGATGTATATAGACATTTTTTACAGTGTAGATTCACTCATTTTGCTCCGTATGTAGTCATTTGTTGAAATCTCTAGAAAGACAAATATTTAGTAACAGAGGGAGTAGTAGTTTTCTTCACTGGTACGTTAAATAAAGAGTTTTGTTTCGTACTTACACAATTTAAAACGATTGTTATGGAGAGAATAAGAAAACCACTCCACTATATATTAGTCGTATACACGAGTACTATATGGACGCAGCTTCATTGACTTTAGTGCACCTGCCTTTGGGTTTATGATAGGTGGGCCCAAAATGTGGCTGGCCCATCGTCATACAGCCAAAAGATTCTGATTAAAACACCGAGCTCGATCCGTACTACTGATATATATATATAAGCTGGAGCCTCAGCTTGTTCACTAGGGTTTGCACTCTCCACACTCTCGTGGCACTACACACATATATATATATATATATATATATATATATATATATATATATATATATATATATATATATATATACACATGCCGGAGGCTCAGTGTTCCTTTGCTAGGGTTTGCTATATTCACTATCTCTCACCCTCTTCACCAGATCTAAACAAGACTGCGTTGTGGCCTCTGTCTCTCTCACCCCACTCACAGACAGCTGGCGAAGGAGGCGTCCGGATTCCATCGCACCGGGAAGGGGAGGAGGTGCAACGTTCACTCTATCGCCTTCGGCGAGGGAGGCAATCCACTGCCGGCTGCACTTTTCTCTTTCACCCAGCGCCTGTGCGGGAGGGCCACCGACCCCTTCTTCCTCGCTTTCATACGTAGTGTGAGTAGATCCGACCTCCCGCCGCACGCCTTGCCACATCCCGACAACCCTAAGGTATAAGTTTCTTTGAAACCATCATTGGTCTAGCTGCATGCTGATCTTTCTCGATTCTGTAGTTGAATCTAGGTCTTGGTTCAAAGAGGAAAGAAGGGTGCGGTGGGGTGGAGCATGAATCTAGGACATGGTTCAATGAGGAAAGGAGGGAGGGAAAGTAGTATAGACTAGCTATCCAGCCGCTTTGTTGGTCAAAAAAGGAAAAAAGGGGGTAACCCAGTACACACATCTGTAAGGAACCCAACTCTTTGTTGAAAAGGCAAAGAAACTAGGGGGTCGGGTAGTTTGTGCAGGACTAGATTTGCTGCCCTCACATCGGAAAAAGTTTCAAAAAGAACAAATATGGGACCAACGCAGATATGCTGCTTGGCTACATACTCTGCATCACCCATTTATACGTGTGGACGCACATGGTGCTGGCATGTCCCATGTCCCATCCACATGATCGTGCAGTGTGTTTTGAGATGTTGTGCTGCTTGTATTGGTACTATTTTAAATAAATGTTGAATTGAAGCTATTGTATTTTAAGCAATGCCACTCTCAAAATTAACTACTGAACTATTTTAAGAGAATTTCTCTGTTAATATGAATCAATGCAACCGTTTTAGAAATGCTACTGTCCTATACTTTGTTTTCCATCAAGACAAGGTAGATACTTCTTTTTGTGGCCGCATGTTTCATCCTGCTTTATTGGCAGTAATTGTTTCCTTTTTTGCCTCTGTTAAATCAGGGATATCTATTCAACTTGTTGCTATAGGAAACTTAAATGTCTCACCGGCGACTTTACTTGATTTCAGAGTAACTGCACAAAACGAGATTGGATTTCCTATTCGTGTTGGCAGATTCGTATGTGATCTTGTGTGCGTCATGACAGGTTGGTACTTGCCTTTATCCACATGATCGTGCAGTGTGTTTTGAGATGTTGTGCTACTTTTATTGGTACTGTTTTAAATAAATGTTGAATTGAAGCTATTGTATTGCTGTCTTTTCTCATTAAGTAGTGAACAAAAATGGGACCAACTCAGACATTATGCTTGTTGCTTTGTTACAACAAACTCTGCATCACCCCCTTTACAAGTAGATGGAAGCACATGTTGTTGTTGCGCCCACTCTCCCCTGGAATTGTTTATGCTTTTTGTTAATCTAATGCCGCTGGTAAAATTAAGCAATGCCACTCTCAGAATTAACTACTAAATCTTATTTCAAAACTGCAACACTTGTTAGGGATTGGCGGGATTACCATTTTTGTGGCCGCATGTTTCAACCTCCTTTATTGGCCAGTAATTGATTCCTTTTTTGCCTCTGGTAAAACATGGATATCTATTCAACTTGTTGCTATTGCGACATTTTGCTTCGCTTAATTTTGGTGGAACTGTACAAAATGAGACCGGATTTCCATATATGTGTTGAGATCTCTTTTAGATCCACCTCAGGCGTTGTTTCAAATATTGGTCTTGAAAGGTCAGTACCTACTTTCCTCAGAATTAACTACTGAATCTTAGTTGAAACTGCAACACTTGTTAGGGATCGTGGAGTACCATTTACATTAGGGATCGGCCGGAGTACATGTTTAAGAAATGTATTGTTAGGATAATGTCTCTGTTATTATATATCGATTCTGATGTTTTACAAATGGTACTATCCTGCTTTGTAGTTCTTTCTACATGTTTAACCAAGGTATTGTTAAGATAATGTCTCTGTTAAAATGAATCAGTCGCATTGTTTTAGGAATGATACTTTTCTGCTTTGTCATTCTTTATACATGTTGAAACAAGGCATTGTTAAGATAATGTCTTAGTTACTATGAATGAATCACACTGATTGAAAATTGCTACTCTCCTGCTTTGTTTCCCATTAAGATAAGGTAGATCAGTAGATGTTTTTCTTCTGGGAGTACAAGTCATCAAGCGTTATTTCTCAGTAATTGTTTCCCTTATACCTTTTCTTGCTTATAGGGATATCAAAATTAAAGCTCGGTTTTATTCCGACTTTGATTTTAGTTGAACTGCACAAAAGGAGCCAATGTGTCTAAGGCAAACTGCTGCATTAGTGGGTCCAATTGGTCTTACCACTTTGCAGAAAGAAGCAGTCACTGTTTGCGCTACATTACACAAGGAATGATCGAGAATCTTTACAGAGTATTAGTAGACGCTGGTGACATGACTAGTCTGCAGATATGGCTGCTTTACTTGTGGTTCGGAGGAACACTGCCCAAACAAGTACCAAGAAGCCAGGACAGGACTCCAAGTCTGTCAATTTCACTCTAAGCAACAATGACGGGGCATCTGGCTATGGTAATCTGTTTACCGTACTTTCAGTTTGTTAGTCCACCGATTGGTGGCTTGACACTGGGGCCAATATTCATGTGTGTGTTGATGTGCCTTTGTTTTCTGGCAGCATATAAATACGAAATCCACAGGGATGCTCAGCTTGATTTTACTGGAACTGCACAAAATATTCACATGGTTCGTGTCCTCCATAATAATACTTCATCATGCACAATACATCTAATGGTTCTCTAATCATTCGTTGTCACCTTGAGCCACCGGACTATCAGATGACAAACTGATGACAAACCCTGCCCGTTCCACAATCATAGGCATTACATATTTTGAATGGGAAAAGCTTGTCAAAGTTGACATTAGTTTAATATATTGGAATTGGAAAACCTTGTCAATTTTTGCTGATTGATGTTAGCCAGAAGACATGCATTTGATATTTTTGAGTGGGACGCCCTTTGCTGTGAGCAACATCGATCGTTTTTTCCTAGTCCTGTCTTCAGATCAGAAGTAAATATTTACTCTACTCAGATGCATGGTCACATTAATGTTGACTTATGTAAGATATTTTAAGAGTTTGTTCTGAATATTGTCTATGTAATGCCGGGCCTTGTGTTTGATTGCAAAGTTGAGCTTGGAATGTTGTGGCATGCGGCATCACGAGCTGTTCACCGTGCCTCCTGAGAATAATGCTTCGTATTGTTTTGCATGTCGATCTAATGCCAGTGATTTGCTTGTTAGGAAGATCATCCTCTTCTGTTGTTTCCGTGCTTAAGAAGTTCATCGTCTTATGTTTCATTCATAGCCTATACGACAAGTCAGGTAGGTTAGACGTGAAACCATATGATATTCCGACCAACTCATCATCTTAGGCCGTGATTGGATCGTCGTTTTCCAACCAAAACCGCTTGTAAAACTGACGCTTGTAAATAAAAGCAGATGGTCTCGGGCGAAGCGCTTGGTTGGTCGATTTCGACTAGTAAAATATACACCGGTCTCTCAAATTACACGCGTAACCCGCCGGTTTTACTTACAGACCTCGGGCCCTCGGTTTCATTACGCATGTATTTTACGCGTTGTTTCCGATGACGAGTAAATTACACTTGTATCTTAATACAGTTGTGAAATAAACCAGAGCTCCCAAGCGCGGCCTTACCGTTTCATGTCGTCTCAGTCTCTCGAAGGTGCTCATAGGTGTCCGATGATCCTGGCTTCCTGAATGAGCAGCGGGCGCTGTATCAGACCATCTGTAGGGCCCGTGAGGCCCTCTCCGTCATCCTTCGAGTTGCTGCGCTCGCCGTGGCGCCGAGCATTGTTAACATGGTCAATGAACATGAGGATTCAGGAGATGACTTTATTTTGACTGGTTGACAGTGGGGACCGACTAGGGCCATAGCCGTACGTACACAAGTGCCTCCTTATTATATACAACTATATTTTTTTGCTTCCTCCTGGTTTCCTGACATCACGGTCCCACACCATTGTCAACCTATGTAGTCAATATACGAGAGAATTGCACAAGGTGCGGCCGACAGTTGGGACCAAGCAGCTCGAGCAGTATTTGTGTTTTTAAGGCGTGAGCACTGCAGAGTTTTTCTTGGGATGTTTTCGTTGTTGTTCAGAGGAGAGCCGGGTATTAACTGGGCGGGTTGTGGCCCATCTAGCCCAGGACAGATATCCAACCCAGATATTATTTTTTTCAAGATGAAAATGGCTAGCCCAGCTATACGTTTTTTTGAGGAATACCCAGGCAAGGTCAACTTGTTATTCTCCGCCCTGCTGGGCTGCAAATCTTTCCTAGGAGGGATGCATTAGGCTTAACAGGAAATTGGGCTTTAAAAAATAATAAATGGGATGTAATTGTAAAAACTGGGCAGTAACTATAAAAAATGCACCAAGCACGGAATTACTTTATAAAATATTATTTATGGATTTTGAAAATCTTAATTTTTAATTGTTGCGCGCGCAATGTTTTGTTAGATTTTTACGTAATACAAACTTATATTTAATCTGACTAGAAATTTCAGGATAAAAATAGTTCGGATCCGATCAAAATGTGGGAAATTTTATCGAATTATGTCCTGAACGGTTGGTTGAAATTATTAATCGTTGTCCTAGCTAGAAAATGGGCTGTACATTTAACAAACTGTAAATGGGCTGTAGTAAATTCCATTAGAATTAAGAAATGGGTTGTACATTCTTACAAATCGCAAATGGGCTCTAAGTTCTCTCCCACACACTTGTGGGCCTACTAAGTTGACGCGTCCCCTAAAAAAAAGAAGTTGACACATATGCAAGGCTTTGTCAACTTATTATAGTCAACACATGGTTCTAGCAGCAGTGGCCATTGGATGTCCATCCAACAGATGTCGTCCTTCTTCTTCAATCTCGGATATTCTAGCTTCACCCGCCCAAAAATGATTTCTCCCCCTGACATCTGGGGCGCACCGTTTCGGAAGCTGACCTGTGGGCCTACTAAGTTGACGCGTACCAAGGGCTTTGTCAACCTAGTCAATATGAACGATTCTAGCTTCAGTGACCGTACGATGTCCATCCAACGGCCGTAGTGCTTCTTCAACCTCTGGTCTTCTTGCTCCAGCCGCCCAAAGGAGCACCGGTCGTGCCGCGTGCTCCTACCTCCTGTGGCCAGCTATGATGCCGCGGAGGCCTCACCGCCCCCTACTACTCCCACCGCTGGCCAGGCCATCCCTCTACTCACCCACACCCCCTATTATTCCGCGGCAACGGCAGCCTCACACCGCAGCCGAACCAGTGAACCCTCGTACTCCTCTCCGCGCAGGCTTCCACTGTCGCGTCTTCTCCGGCTCCGCGCCGTCCCCTTCCTAGGCCTCGATGTCGTCCATCGCCCTAGGGCTCTCGGCGCGACGTGGTCAACGTGGTCAAGGAACGGCTTCCATCGGACATGGACTCTACGTGGAGAGGCTGACAGCGTGGTCCACGACGGCAGCAAGGAAGTGCCTCCTTATTACGCGGAAAATAATGATTCCTCCACCTGACAGCAGGGACCCACCGGAAGGGCCACCGTATTTTGCGAAAAAAATGTTTACCCCCTGACTGCTGGGACCCATCGGACGGGACACCGTATTACGTGAAAATCGCCCCCGCTGTCGGCTCGGACCCACGGAAGTGCCTCCTTATTACGCACAAAAAAATGAATACTCCCTTCTTTGGTTGGGACCCACCTTGGTGGGAAGCTGACTTAATGGGCCTACTAAGTTGGCGGGGCGGAGTGCTTTGTCAACTTAGTCAATATCAACGATTCTAGCTCCGGTGACGTCGATGTCCATCCAACGGCCGTTGTGCTTCTTCAACCTCTGGTCTTGTTGCTCCGGCCGCCCAAAGCAGCGCCCGGTCGTGCGCATGCTCCTGCCTCCCGTGGCGGCTGTCTGCCGCGGAGGCCTCACTACCCCTACTATTCCCCCGCTGGCGAGGCCTGCGGCGGCGGCAACCTCACACCGTAGGCGAACAGTGAACCCTCGTACTCCTCTCCGCGGGCTTCGATTGGCGCGTCTTCCCAGCTCGCGTCGTCCCTTCCTAGGCCTCGCCGCCGTCCACCGCCTGGTGCTCTCGGCCTGGCGTGGTCAGCGTGGTCTAGGGCAGCTTCCATCGGACATGGACTATCGTGGAGAGGCGACAGCTGGGTCCACGGCCGCAGCAAGGAAGTGCCTCCTTATTACAGCGCAAAATAATTATTCCTCCACGGCGGTGGGGACCCACGGACAGGCCACCGTATTCGGAAATAGCGTTTCCCCGGCTGCTGGGACCGCCGGCTACACCTTCATACGCAAGGAAGTGCGCTGGGCAAAAACAAAAAAGCGATTCGCCCCACTGCTGGGACCCACCAGCTACATCTTCCGCAGGCAAGGAAGTGCGGCGGTCGGGACCCACCTGGTCAAAGCATACGAAGCGTTGTCATTCGGTCAATAGCGTGTACTACGTCTTTGGTCGATGTAAGCGCGCGGTGTCGTAGTAGAAGCGCGTGTAGCATGTACTGCGTCGTACAGCGGCCGCGGTGCAAGAAAGTAAATACAGCCACGTCACATTACATACGGGCGGGGTCTCGACGCCTACTTGCGCGTCACGCACAGCCAGGCTCGTGTACATGGCTGGGTCGGAACGGAGAAATAGAGTTGTCGTCATGTTCATGGGGAGCCAATGGAATGTGTCGTGTTCATCGGGAGGAAACGGAACGCGTGGGAGCCAACCGGCTTGGACGGAACAGCCAATGGAAACGAGGCCTGGCGTACCGCAGAACGGAAGAAACGGCCTTGTGTTCGACCGGCCATGTTCAAAACGGGATCCTGTTCATCGGGAGGGGTCTGGCGTACCGCAAAACATAGGAAACGGACCTCCTACGGTCGAAACGGTGGTCCTATTGATCGGTAGGGGTGTGGCATACCGCAAAACGGAGGGAACAGACTTGTGTTGGAGCGCTACGGTCGAAACGGGGGTCCTGTTCATCGGGAGGGGTGTGGTGTACCGCAAAACAGGACTCCACGGGATATTGTTCATCTCCACCATCGACCCCCTCTAGCCTCCACGGGGCTATTGTTCATCCATCGTCGACCTCCTCCAGCCTCCACATGCGATTGTTCATCCACGGGCTCCTGTTCATCCAGCCTCCACCACGCGCTACTCCACCGGCTACTGTTCAACTAGCCCTCTCCACGGGCTCCTTTTCAACCACCCCTCCACGGGATACTGTTCATCCAGCCCTCCACCGTCTACTGTTCATCCTGCCCTCCACGGGGTGGTCCTGTTCATCCTGCCCTCCACGGGTTCCTATTCATCCAGACCCGACCGGCTCGAACGATCGGGGTCCTGTTCATCCACCCCCACCGGGAACTGTTCATCAAATCCCCGACAACGCTCCTTTGTTCATCGAGGCAGCATCGATCGGCTTGATTAGCAGCGATAGCGAAGAATCGCTCGATCGGGTTCGATTAACAGCCATTGATCGATCGCTCGGGTTCGATGTAGCGTAGCCTGCGGTGCAATCTCGGGTTGATTAGAGCCCAACGCCTCGCTTCGGGTTCGATTAGAGCCCAACGCCTCGCACCCAGCGTGCGTGTCACGAGAAAAGCAGCGCATCGCTTCGGCCCGACCACCCACCGTAACGGGAACACCTCGATATTTTCCTTGCCCTCGCTTCTACCATGGTTTTTCCGTCATGGGCCGGCCCAAAGAATGTCATGCAGCTGCGTCTCCGGCCCGCCCAGGACGAAAAGCCCATTTTCTGTCATGATTTTTTGTCATAGAAGTAGTACCCCACCACATCTATGATGATACCGTGTTTTGTCATAATTATTATCATAGAAGTGTCATAAGTATGACAGGAAAAAAATTCATTCGACCCAAAATGTCACGGATGTGTCTTTTTTTTGTAGTGCTACTTCCTGCTTGATTGATCTTGATGAATATGAGTATTATAAGAGTTGATCTACCACGAGATCATTGTCACATCCTAGCTAGTCCATGCATTAGAGTGTTGCATCATGTCTACCTTTCATCAGAAACTTGAATTGGGGAAGACAGAATCCCCAGAACCCCTCTGAATTCAACTAAGGTTTACTAAAAATATTTTCAATGAACCTGAATTGCCCTTCTAAAAAGTTCACCCTATTTGTCTTGGGTTAGAACCTCTGGCAAAATTGGTGCACAATTTTCTAGGTCAACAGAAGGTCATTGAAGTAAATCATATGTAAATTGCATTTGGGCATTTAAATGCTAGTAAATATTTTGAATGCTCAAATAATTCTGAAAATAAGTGTGGGCTATTGGAGATTTTCTAAATGAGCCTCGATTATTTTCAGGATTTTTAGAAGTGCCTAACTATTTTAATAAGTCCACAAACTTACGAGAATAATAGAAAAAGGAAAACCAAAGCAAGCAGAGGCTTACAGGCGCCCATCGGCAAGCCCACTGCCGGCCCAGCCCAGCCACCGCTCCGGTGAGCTGCCCAGCAGCGAGCGAGGCAACCCAGTGCTCGGCAGGCACCAGCCAGCGCCACGCAGCAGCTGCCGCCCCTGCCTCCTCCTCTCATCGTTCTGCCGCCCTGCCTCCTCCTCTCATCGTTCTGCCGCCCTGGGTCGGTCACCCATTCCTCCCCGAGCTCGCAGACACGCCCTCTCCTCCCCAGCTCCTCTCCCTCGCTCGCCCGCACCATGGCCGACGCTGCCGCGCCCGCGCCACCGTGACAACCGCGCTCTCCGTCGTCCCTGCGCCGCGCCACCATGTCCAGGAGCTCCGCCGCCCTCCTCTCCTTCGAGCAAGCCGAGCCCCGAGCGCTCGCTTGCCTCGGAGCCGCTGCACCGACCTCGCCCGCCACCGCCACCGCCGGAGATCCCTTTTGCCGTCACCGCCGCACCAGCCCGTCCCCAACCGCGTCGACTGCACCGTCGTGACCGCTGTGAGCTCAGCTACCTCCTCCCCCTTCTCGTTCTCACTCCCGAACACCGCAGCGACCCCATGGAGCTCCACCGCACGCGCCACCGCCGAGCTCGTCGCCGACGTGTCTCCGGCCAACCACCGGCCACACCACCGTGTCTAACACACTCACCGCATCGCGAGGAGTCCAACGCACCACCCCACGCGCCTCGCCGTGCCCCGTAGCCACGGGTCCATCTTCACCTGACTCTGGCGACCGCCAAGGTTGTCGTCGGCGACGTTTCCGGCCACCCCGAGCTCAACCACCGCCACCAAACGCTGCGGCTTGTTCCCAGCTACATGTAGATGGCCTCCGCCGCTCATTTGGTCGCCGGAATGTACAAATGCACTCTCACTGCCGCGTATGGCCTCGCCGGCGGCTAAACGCCGGCGTGTTGACCCTTGACTTTGACTAGGGTGGGCCCAGGTTGACTCCCCTGAGTCTATGACAAGTGGGGGCCCCCTCTGCTAATTAACCCAGATTAGTTTTAACTAATTTAGTTAGTTTAATTAACCGCAGACATGCGGGACCCACTGGTCAGGTTGACACGGGCGTCCCACGACCAACGACGTCCTTACTGACGCCTTCTTGGACTTAATAACTAATTTCTGGATTTATTTTTATATAGAAAATTCCAGAAATTGTTGCAAACTTCAAAAATTCATAGAAATTAATCTGTAACTCCAAATGCAAAGGTTCATATATGAATTTTGATCAGAAAAATTCAATCTATCCATTGGTAATGGTTTCATGCATGACAGAACAAGCTAACCCTGTTGTTTAAGCAGAATAAGATAATGCACTAATATGGCTATGTTAAATGAACTAACATTTGAATCTCTGATTCAAATGAGTTCATTCCTTTCTGTTCTAGCTTGCATTAGGCCAACACACATTCATATTGCCATGTCATAGCATGCATCATATTGTTGCATATCGTCATGTGTTGATTATGTTCGGTGTGTCTTTCGTGGTAGGTTCTGCCTCCGAGGATAACCCCGAATATCCGTCTAAAGGGCAGTACCCTGCTACCACTACATAAGGCAAGCAACCCATTGATCATTCCGATACAAACCCATGATCTCGATTCTGCTCTTGTTTACTGCATTAAGACAACGCGATTCAAACTGTTGTGTCTTTGCGGTAGTTGAACCCACTTCCTTTGCATGACTGTCATTGCCACAAGTAACTAGATGAAACCCACTAGCATGTGTAGGAGTTGATTGAGCCATATTTGTGTTTCCTACCATGCTATGCTTGCTATGCTTAGAGTTGTGTCAGTCGGCTCATCGGGATGATGAACTAGAGTGAAAGGTTGTGTCGATAACGAGAGTGAAGTGTTGAACACGATTTGGTAAAGGTATCGATGAGAGGCCATGTAGGAGTACATGGTGGGTTGTTTCATTGAAGCCGTCCTTAAGAACTGAGATCTGTGTGTGTGATTTAAGACTCAGATACTACCACACATTGGGATCCTTAATTGACCCTCTCGACTTATTAACCACTCTTGTCCTATGTCCGGGAGTTGCAAAGTAGTTTCTGGTGTTTGTAGCACGCTGGGGGCCGTATGCAGCGCTGACCTTAGGGGTGGGCTGTGTTGCGGTAGGCACGTGGCACGATGTACCGATTCGCCCGTTTGGTGTCTCACGAACCCTGCACACATCGTTCGGGGCCGTTAGTGGAAACCTCGGTCGGACTCCCTGCGGATGGAACCCGAATAGGCGATAAACCTGGACTAGGGACTCATGTATTTAGTCAGTTCGTGGCCGACACCCTCGCTGGGCTTCCGCTTGAAGGTTGCCGAGTACATGTCGTGTAGTGGCGGTAAGTGGTGAGAGCGTGTGTGAAGAAGTACACCCCTGCAGGGTATGAAACAATTCGAATAGCCGCGTCCACGGTAAAGGACTACTTGGTCACCTATACAGTTCATAGATAAGTAAATGGATACTACTAAAAGCCTCAAGATAAGTGTGAGTACCGCGGATGGCCCTCTCGTGGGTTGACGAGATAGGATCCACGGTGGAGTATTGTGTTGGTGATTAGTGGACTTGTGTGCGACAAATGCTTTTCAAGTGATGTCACGTAGGATAGATTGGCCAAGAGTCAAAGCTGGCTTGCTGCAATAACTCCACTACCTTCTTGAGAATGTGCATGTATAGTAGGATTCTGTTGTAAGACTTGCTGAGTACCTCTGTACTCACGTTGCTTTAATTAATGTTTTCAGACGACAACACCACCCCCTCCGATGGGTTCTATGTAGACCTTGGCGTCGACGGTGACTAGCCACCCGGTGGTGGTCCAAGACTTGTGAAGGGCGATGTAGATAGAAGGGCTTCGTCAAGCCTTCTTTCTTTTTAGTGTCGTACTCGAGACTAGTTTGCTTCCGCATGTGCTTGTATGTTTGTATGACTTGAGTGTGGGTCATGTGACCCTATCTGTATGAACATGTTATGAATGGCTCCTTGGAGCCTCTTAAATAAAGTACTTTGAGTTGTAGAGTTTTGTTGTGATGCCATGTTGTATGTACTCATATCGGGCATATTGTGTGTATGATTGAAATGCTTGGTATGAGTGGGATCCGACAATCTAGTTGTTTATCCTTGGCAGCCTCTCATATGGGGAAATGTAGTCTAGTGCTTCTGGCGATAGTAGTCCGCTCTGCCCGGTTCACGAGTCCTACTAGCCCAGCACTACTGCCTGGACACTTGACTGGCGGCATGTGTTTCGCCGTTCCTGCGTCCGTCCCTTGAGGAAATGTCACTTGGTGACATCCGAGTCCTGCCTAGCCTGCTACATGACCTGGGTTACCGGAGTCCTGTTAGCCCAGTGCTATAGCCCGGATTCATACGTTGATGACCGACATGCTCGATGTGATTCATGTATGCCTGTCCCCAAGGGTTAGTGTCGCTTTGGGTTCACGACTAGCCATGTCGGCCCGGGTTCTCTGTCATGTGGATGCTAGTGACACTATCATATACGTGAGCCAAAAGGCGCAAACGGTCCCGGGCCATGGTAAGGCGACACCCGTGGGAATACCGTGCATGAGGCCGCAAAGTGATATGAGGTGTTACCGGCTAGGTTGATGTGACTTGGAATCGGGGTCCTGACAATCATAATGGCTAAAACACTAGGAGTCTAGCATGTATGATTATGATTGCCTCTACGGACTAAACCCTCGGGTTTATATAGACACCGGAGGGGACTAGGGTTGTACAAAGTCGGTTACAGAGAAAGGAATCTTCATATCTGAACGCCAAGCTTGCCATCCACACCAAGGAGAGTCCCATCTGGACACGGGAGAGGGTCTTCTATCTTGTATCTTCATGGCCACTCAGTCCGGCCCATGTCCAAAAGGTCGGACGCCCGAGGACCCCTTAACACAGGACTCCCTCAGTAGCCCATGAACTAGTCTTCAATGATGAGGTGTCCGGCGCGCAAATTGTCTTCGGCATTGCAAGGCGGGTTCCTCCTCCGATTACTCCAAAGCATTCTTTGAACGAGTCCGACTCTGCAAAACAAGTACCACACACAACCGCAGAGAGTATAATATTTCACGAGTCCAATCTGCTGACAACTTTTGTAGCGTGACATCACGTCCCTGCCCGGTCATTATTTCGAACCGTTTTTCAGCCTCGCGCTCCATATTTCGAGATGTGGTTTTATTGGCATGTCTTGTCAAAGCAGAGATCGTGTCCCCTTATTGCGGGATTCTCATCAATACGGGCGTGGGTAATCCAATCGTGCCGCCTAGATGGCCCTTGGGGAATAGGCGAGTTTTAAGGCGAGTGGGGAGGCGCTTGATATTCGCTGCCTTTATAAGGAGATAAGGATTCACCCCTTTCACCCACGCTTTCTCTCTCTCTCTGCCCACCCATTCTCGAGCTCCAGCGCCCAAGTTCTCATCCTTTCTGCTCAAGAAAGCACTCCAGTCATGTCCGGATCTGGAGCGCTGGGCAAGTGGATGGTTTCCTCTATCAAGGAGAAGGACATTACCAAGCTCCGGGAGGCCGAGTATTTGGCCAAGAAAGTCGCCCACCGGCTTCCGGCCAAGGGACAGATCGTACCCACCCCGGAGCCCCATGAGAGGGTAGTGTTCATCCCCCACTTCGTCTGCGGGTTGGGATTTCCTCTCCACCCATTCGTCCGCGGACCCATGTTCTACTACGGGCTGGATTTCCACGATCTGGCCCCCAATTCCTTCCTCAACATCTCGGCATTTACTGTCATGTGCGAGGCCTTCCTCCGCATCTCACCCCACTTCGGACCGTGGCTAAAGATCTTCAACGTGAAGCTGAAGGTGGTGGATGGCCAACACGCAGAGTGCGGAGGCGCCATGGTGAGCAAGATGCCCGACGTCATATGGCCCAAGGGTCCCTTCGTTGAAACCGTCAAAGGGTGGCAACAACAGTGGTTCTATATCACAGAGTCGCGCAACTCCACCTGGGCCGCGGCTCCCAAATTCAGGTCCGGGGCCCCAATGCGGCTCACCTCACAGCTAGAAAGGGCTGGGTGGGCCTCGCCCGAGCAGTGACAGCGCTGCAGATGCGCATCAAGAGCATGGTCGACAAGAACATCAAGCTTGTCAATGTGATCCACGTGATGCTTTTTTGCCGGATCCTTCCATGCCAAGGCCGGACCTGCAATTTGTGGGAGTTTGATCCGGCCAAGCACCAAACCCTGCAACATTTCTTCGGCGTTACGCACGAAGGCATTTGGAAAGTGCTCTTCAAAGCCAATGAGACGTGGACGAAGGAGACCGAAGACCGTGGGTACAAGCTGACCCATCCCGCTAGCCCGGTAAGTTTTTTGTGTTTTCAAGGTGTATCCTTTACTTATATACTCAAGCAGAATGTCTGAGCTTCCCCATCTTACTTTTTCAGAGCTGGACAAAGAAGATGGAGCAGATCAAGTGTCCGGCTCCCCTGCCCGAAGACCCAGAAATCCCGCTTGGCGAAGATCTTGGTTCGGCCCGGCCCTACCGAGCCTTGGGAGAAAGAAGGCTAAGGGACGGAGGTGGCCTCCGCCATAAGGGCACTTCGGACATGACGTCCGAAGAAGCCGAGACCCACTCCCCACCCGCCACCGACGAGGAGGAGGAAGAGGAAGAAAGAAACTCCCCCCTAAGGGGAGGAGGAAGAAAAGGGCGGCCTCCACACATCTGGAGGCTGAAGTGTCCAAGAAGGGGAGAGCCTCCCTCGTGGACGACACCACGCTGGATACTGACAGGAGCTTGGACTGGCACCCCAGGGATAAGCCCCTGGCCGAATCATAAGTACTCAAAGGCACTGATGTACTCATATATCCACCTTCTTCACTTTGCAGAGCTGACATGATGAATCATGCCTGCGATCCCTGCAACTCCAGCTATCCTCATCGGAAGTGCTGGATTCAAAGCGATGAGCAATGAGTGCCACCGCAACTTTCTCTCCCAAGGTCAAGGGTGACGCTGAGGTGCTGTCCGGAAGGACCTTCCCAGGCTAGGGAGAGGCTTAGGAGGCCGTGAGGGTGGCGCCAGAGGGTGACCCTTCGGCCGCCGGACACATGGGGGAGCAGGTCCCCTTGGAGACTGGCGATGGGGTCATATCGATTCGGACTGACGGATATCATTCGAAGTCAATACGGCTCCGGAATCAGGCAAGCGAGTTCCTTTGAAAGAAGGAGTGCGCCTATTCGCTAGTGTCCTCTATCCATTCAGAGGCACCGGATAATCTGGTGGAAGTGCTGCAAGGCGCTTCCATTGTTGAGGAACACCGTATCCTTATGGGTACGGTGGTTGAGACGGTTCTATCCATTAAGAGCGGATTGACCGAAGCTTGCACCAGCCTTCTAACAGGCTTTGAGGTAAGCGACATAAATGTATAAAAAGAATGTCATAGTATAGACAGTAGCCCCTGAGACTATGTCCGGTGTTCGGAAAGAAAAAGCCGGATTGAGGATCAAATGATATTCGTAGGAAACTAACCATACATTTCTATGTGAAATAAGCAGGCGTCGTTGCTAGCTACGACCTCTCATGCTACCGAAGTATCCGGACTGAAGCAGAAGCTAGAGCGGGCCGAGGAGGAGCTCGGCCAAGCAAGAAAGCAGCTGGAGGATAAGGAAGGTATGTGATGACCTACTCAGATATAGAGAGATATGAATTGTTTGTGTTGATCAGAGTGGCATGATATTTGTAGGAGTGGCGACCGAGGTGGAGACCCTCAAGAAGGCGCTGGCCGAGGCCCAAAAGAAAGCGGCAAAAGGGCAAGCCGCCCGTGAAAAACACGAGGCCAGAGTTGATGAGGTCCAGCAGGAGCTCCAGTACGCCGTGAAGAAATGCGAGTTCTTGGAGTGCAATATTGCGGATCAAGGGACCGAACTCGCAAAAGCGCACAAGATGCCCGGGTTGAAGCCCAGGGCGCCCTCCAGGAAATCGAAGAGGCCAGGAAAATCGCGTCGGGTAAGGCCTTCATTATGCAGAGCAAATATGTGAAGAGGAGGTATCTCTTACTAACCAGGATTTGGAGTTCTCCAGGAGCGTTTGTGGATTTACCACCAGTGTTTGCGGCCTTGCGGAGTTATTCGAGTGAAGAGGGAGATCAGCGGAGAAGCTGTTAGTGTAATACCTTGCACCGAGAACATTGGTGCTACTAGCGATCAGCTAAAACAGCTTGTCGAACTGCATAGGGTGGCCGAACTGGCCATGAAGGATTTGATAATCCGGCTATGGCCTGCCAAAGCCATGCCCAGCAGCTACTTCGGGCTCGTGAAGCGGCTGGTCATCAAGCGGTTAGTATGCATCGAGGGTGCGCGGATGGCCTTCGCCTGTGTCAAAGTGCAGTGGGCGAAGATGAACGCTGTCAAGCTCGCGACCGAGGGACCGCCCGCTGCAAGGAGCACCGCACGCCCGAGCGGTATTTTGACGATGTCCTGGAGGGGTCCCACATTGTAGCGGAGCAATGTGCTAAGGACATTATTTTTGAATGAATATATTCATGTTATCCTGTCCTGTATGGTGAAACAAAGCTGATATGTAATATAATGCTTGTTATTATTTTACCTCCTGTGCGGCCGTTTTGTTAAATCTGAGAGTTGGCCAGTCGTCGGCTTCAGCCCCTACGTAGGTAGTACGATGGTGTTCGGGATGGAATCTAAACACTCTTGATCCAAAAGTTTGGTCCCTGAAGGAGGTGTTTAGCGCCGCGAACCAGGCAATCGGACTATATGGCTTTATCACCCTCACTTAGCTATAGGAGTTTGACAATAGAAATGTAGGCGTAGCCCCTAGCCAGTATTTAATCCAGACTAGGGTGATGTAAACACCTGATCAGATGAAGGCCGATCCGTCGCATAAGGCAGAAAAAATCGCAAAAGATTTTGAACCTCCGAATAGCTTACCAGCTCTCGCCACATCATGATAGTCAGTTTTCGGCTTTCTCTATTGAGGTGTTTGCTCGGATAAACCAAAAACACAATCACAGTGGTTCTCCCTTTACTACCCTAGCCGATAGAGCGGAACGTAAGGTAGTAACCACAGGAGCCGGGCAACCCAACTATTGACCAAAGACATGATTAGGAGCCAATGCATATAATGCTAAAATTTGGGGTGTCAAACTGTACTGTAAAAGTGTTCGGACTTTGTTGCCATAGTATGGGGTGCAGCGAAGCCCCTGGCCAATTTAAAGCGTACCAAGGTGTACGGGTGTAGTCGATAAGAATAGCGAAAAAATGAAGTAGTAAGCTAATGCCACGTAGGTTGGGCCGCAAACTGTTTTCATTATAATTTGATTAATACGTCAAAGCGTACTTGTACAAATAGTGTGATAAGCAACCGGGATATTTAACATGCCGAGATCAAGGGGGGAGCTTGCGTGTGGGTCCTGAAAACAGGTAGAAGGATCGTCGAGAAAAACATCTAGAAATTCCCCCCACGCGTCTGTGCTACTTGCCACCTTGGTGTATCCGTCCTTTGAAAGGACCGATGAACAGGCCCCCACAAGGGGCCTGTGGAAAAGAAATCTAAAAAGGATAAAAAGAAAAGTGAAAGTATGTGTGTACAGGGAAGGTCGAGCCGTATTATGGACCACAGTCTGGCTATGCCTCCGTCTCTGCCCATGGTATTTTCAGTGCGTAATTATATGCTTGCGATGCGTATCCGCCACTTGGTGAGGCGAGGCGGAATCGGTGCTAGTCTAACTCTGATGAGTCAGATTGTTATCTTTGGGGAGTAGTTTGGACTCGTTTGGCGATTAATGCAGGAACTTGGCGCTGAATTAAATTCTGCCTTAAAGGCCGCTCTGTGCTTCCTTTGCGGGGCAGCGGTGTGCTCCTCGATGCGGAGGGCGCTCCGTGTTTCCATTGACTATTATGGCCTTGGCGTGGTCGGGCATCTTGAGCTTGAGATAAGCATAGTGTGGCACCGCACTGAATTGAGCGAATGCGGTTCGTCCGAGCAGTGCGTGATAGCCACTGTGGAAGGGGGCGATATCGAAGATCAACTCTTCGCTTTGGAAGTTGCCCGGAGATCCGAAGAGGACCTCCAATGTGATTGAGCCCATGCAGCGGGCCTCTACACCTGGTATAACTCCTTTAAAGGTAGTTTTGTGGGCTTGATCCTTGAGGGATCGATGCCCATTTTGCGCATTGTATCCTGATAGAGCAGGTTGAGGCTGCTGCCACCGTCCATGAGGACTCGCGTGAGGTGGAATCCATCAATTATTGGATCAAGGACCAGTGCAGCTGAACCGCCATGACGGATACTGGTCGGATGGTCCCTGTGATCGAAGGTGATCGGGCATGACGACCATGGATTAAATTTTGGGGCGTCTGGCTCTATCGAATAGACGTCCTTGAGCGCGCGCTTGCGCTCCCTCTTGGGGATATGGGTAGCGTATATCATGTTCACCGTTTTGACCTGAGGGGGAAACTTCTTCTGTCCCCCTATGTTCGATGGACGGGGTTCCTCGTCCTCGTCCTTGCTTTGCGACCCCTTCTCCTTGTTCTCGGTATTTAACGCGGCCTGTTTAAAAACCCAACAACCTGTTGGTGTGATTGGCTGGTTTTTGAGTGCGAGTGTATCGGCATGGACGATCGGTATCGCGGTCCAAAATTTGGATGAGCGGGTTGTTCCTTTTGAATGTATTCTTACGCTGGCGGACTTGGAGCCACTAAATCCGGCGTTGACCACACGTGTCATCGGTATTATTGCTCGTTAGCTTGGCGCTTGTATATGCATTTGTGTCGGGGCTTGCCGTTGCTATTTCTGGCTTTAGAGGTGCCAGGTTCGCTTGCATTGTTGTTGCTATGGGCTAGCCAGCTATCTTCGCCCGCGCAAAAGCGGGTCATGAGTGTCGTGGGTGCAACCATGGACTTCGGCTTTTCCTGGCCAAGGTGTCGGGCGAGCCATTCATCGCGGATGCTATGTTTGAAGGACGCTGGGGCTTCGGCATCCGGACAGTCGACGATCTGGTTCTTTTTAGTTAAGAACCTAGTCTACAATTTCCTAGCCGACTCTCCGGGCTGTTGGACTATGTGATTTAGGTCATCGGCATCCGGAGGTCGGACGTATCTTCTGGAGATTATCGCGGGCGTCTTCGAGTCCTCCGGCTGCCAATGGAGTTTTCGGCAGGCTGTTCAGCGATCTGCGAGCTGGTCCCTTGAGTTTTAGTGGGAGGTATTTGATGGCGTGAAGATCATCACCTGAGGCGATATGAATATGGAGAAGAAATCTTGATCCATACATGAGGTCTATTGTCCCATCATATGATTCGATGTTCAAGGGTTTAAACCCTTCTGGGAATTCGTGCTCCATTACTTCATCAGTGAAGCAAAGGGGGTGTGCGGCGCCTCTATATCGGGACATGTCACGACGCAGCTCGGGTGGAGTCCGTCTGTGGTTTTCGGCCCGAGCGTGATTATGCTTGTCACGTCCAGGTAGGAAGCCGTCATCGCGTGTAGGGGCATGCCCCTGCGATCTGTAGATGGATGCAGTACTGTCTGCTCTCTTGTCGGGTCCTACCGTGGGGAGACGTATGTATATCCCCGAGCTATTTTACCTCTGCCTTTACGGCGAGGTAGTACAGGCTGGTGTTCAGCTTGAGTTGCCGCTTTGTCCCAGCCACGTGGTGGTCGGTCAGCCGCATTGCGTGCTGATGGTACGGGCTCCAGCGCCTCATCATCGAATTGAGGTAACAATTTGCGCTTCGGGTAACTTTTGGTTGGGCGCTCGAGGCCGTATTCCTCGGCTGCCAGGACATTACTCCATCTATCGTTGAGCAGATCTTGATCAGCTTGAAGCTGCTGCTGCTTCTTTTTCAGGCTCCTTGCAGTGGATATTAGCCGACGCTTAAAGCGCTCCTGCTCGAGAGGTTCCTCAGTCACGATGACATCCTCATTGCCGAGGCTTACATCATCCTCGGAGAGCGAAAGATAATTACTCTCCTCCGAGTCTTCGTTTACGGCATGTTCATCGGGGCTTACTCGCCCATCTTCCCGTTCGTCATGTTTGGAAGTTGGCTCAACGGGGTCTTCATTGTCTTCGGCATCATCCAGAGTATTGTTTCCTCCTGTGCCGGTATTGCTGTCTTTTCCACGGCGTGATTTAGAGCGGCGCTGCTGACGTCGGTGCTTTGGCCGTATCTCAGGAGGTTTACCCTCGATTGGATCTTCCTTGTCATCGCCGCTATTCTCTTTGGGTGTATCCACCATGTACACGTCATACGAAGAAGTGGCCGTCCAGCATGCGGTGAACAGTGGGTTTTGGGCCTCCTCTTCTCGGCATAAATCGTCCATCTTTTGATGTCTTGGTCGTGTCGAGCATGTCATTAAGTCCTCGACAGTGGCTACAAAGTGGGTGGTGGGTGGGACGTAAAATTCCCTGCTCTCAGCCCCTAGCCCGGGTTGGGCGTAGTTCGAATGTTGCTCTTCTATAATGATAAGGGATCACATTAAGTCCAGAGCCTCGCTTAAAGGCGAGGTTTGGTCAGAGAGAATAGAGTCCGTGGAGTAAGGCAGGAGGGAAACCCCTAGGCCGAACTCACAAGATGTTGGTCCTAAGGATTCGGAGCCAATATCCGAGGAAGAGTCCGGCTTCGCGATGGATGCCGGTGACACTACTTCCTCCGACTCTCCCGTACTGGGTCTAGTGACCGCAGATGGTCCGGCGAGCTCAGGGAGCCCGTCTTCGGATCTGGCGACACGCTCCGGATCTAAGGCCAGAGCGGAGGTCGGGGGCGTGAATCCTTGGAAGATCAAGTCTCCTCGGATATCAGCAACATAGTCCAGATTTTCAAAACTAATCTGGTGGCACAGGGCCTAAGGCGTCGATCTGCTCTAGATGGCCAGCGAGTTGGCCCTTGATCTTGGCTTCGCCGAACACAAAGATTTGGCCGGGGAGGAAAACCTCCCCCTGGGCGGCATTGTTGTAGATGATTGATGGAGCCATCGAACCTTATGATGACGACGCAACGGAACTCTCAATGAAAGCACCAATGTCGGTGTCAAAACCGGCGGATCTCGGGTAGGGGGTCCCAAACTGTGCATCTAAGGTTGATGGTAACAGTTAACAGGGGACACGATGTTTACCCAGGTTCGGCCCCTCTCTATGGAGGTAATACCCTACTTCCTGCTTGATTGATCTTGATGAATAGGAGTATTACAAGAGTTGATCTACCACGAGATCGTAATGGCTAAAACCCTAGGAGTCTAGCATGTATGATTATGATTGCCTCTGGACTAAACCCTCTGGTTTATATAGACACGGAGGGACTAGGGTTGTACAAAAGTCGGTTATGGAGAAAGGAATCTTCATATCCGAGCGTAAGCTTCCATCACGCCAAGGAGAGTCCCATCCGGACACGGAGAGAGTCTTTTGTCTTGTATCTTCATGGCCCATCGGTCGGCCCATGTCCAGCAGTCGGACCTTAGGGGACCCTATAATCCAGGACTCCCTCACCCACCTTGTTACGAAAGGCGCTCCAAGTAGGCGCATGATCCGGCGGCGTTTGAGGCCAGCGGATGCATGTCGAGCACTCATGCGTCGGCCTTTTCGGACATCTTCTCCTGAGCCGACCGAAAAGGCCTCGAAGCAGCTCAAGGTTGCGCCTGCAAAGACTCGGAAGGCCCTGCCAAAGATCAAAGTGGACGTCCCCGTTGCCTCTGGGTAAGTATTTTGCTTTATCTCTTTGCTTTTGCATCGTTTGGAAACTTTTGTATTCCAATCGACTCATTCTCCTGCCTGACCGAGTGAGTTCTGAAACTTCCAGCGCTGCTACCTCTGCGACCTCCATGGACATTTAGAAGGATGATGAGGAGACTGAAGACGCAGCCACTTCCAAAGCAGGTCCAATCTTATAGCTTTTGTTCTCATTTTGTCACTTGAACGGTCGGTCGACCAAACTCTTATGGTCGAGTCTTTTGCAGCACCATAAAATGTCATTGAGCTTCGAGACGATGATGAAGATATGCCTCAGAAGACTACGGGAAAGAAGAGCAGAACTTCAGGTAGGAGGCGCTTTGCCCGACAAAAGTGCCTTCGATGGCCTTGACACCGAACCGATGGTTCGACAACCCGGGAGCCGATTCGAACTTACATTTCTTTTCGTTGTTCCTGTGACGGCTGATCGTCCCTCGGCATCGACCACCCAAGTCCCTGCTCTGTCTGTGCAACTCCGTGCTTCGGATCCTCTGGCTGACTCGACCGTTCCTTCACTCTTCGTCGCTCATCATGTCCCAGAGGACCAGGTGAGTGCTGCCAAGGAAGCTATACGCCAGTCAGGCCTTATGATGGAGCAGATGAAGGTGGTGTGTGAGGCCAGCCAAGCTACTTATGATGCCAGCTCGGCTCTCCAGACCAACGTCCAGGTTAGTTGAATTCCGATTGATCTTTATCTTGACGCTTGTTCTGTTAAGATATGATACCCAAAAACCTTTAATATGCATCTATTGTTGGTCTGCATCTGTACACCCACTGGGTGCTTCAACTTTTGATGAGTAGTTTTACCACTTGAGTCGACTAGATCATGTCTAGTGTATCCTTGGACCAGTGGGGGCACGCAGAGTGCACCCACTGGGTGTAGTCCCCGAGACCGCGGGAGTCTTTGTCGAATGTCTGTTTGTGAGTTTCCACTCGGTTTAGACACATCATACCAAGTGGTAACCGGCCCAGTGGGGGCACGCCAAGTGCACCCACTTGGTGTAGTCCCCGAGACCATGATCGACTGCGAGCAGTCGGTTGTGGTCTGAGAATAATTGTTGGTTCTCTCTCTTTTCTTTTTTTTTTCTCGACTGGATGGACCATGCCGATTGAAAAGTCGAACTAGTGGGCACGCGCTAAGTGCACCCACTGGGTGTAGTCCCCGAGATTACTGCTGAACGTTTGATTCGTTAGTAGTCTTAGAACTCTTTTTGTCGTAGTGAGTTGAACTTGTACTTTATCGCTCGGGAGCAACCAATCTTTGTTCCTGTCGACTGACTATCCACTAACTGCAGAAATCTTGTGAGCTCGGCACCCGATTTGCTGACTTGGAGAAGAAACAAATCCAGCTCAATCTTGACCTGGAGTTGGCCAAGGAGAACTTGCAGAAGGCTCAGAATGAAACTGCTGGTATGGGAGGTAAAAAGCTTGCCGACTGTCTCCCTTGACATCTTTTTCTTTCCTCCTTCTGACCCGAGTGTTTTTTCTTTTAGAAAAAATGAGGCAGGCTCTGGAGAAGAAGGACCTTGACCTTGCGGCCGCACAGAAAACGGCGCAAGAGAAATAAGCACTTGCCGACAAAAAGCTAGCTCCGGTCGGCAAGTTAGAAGAAGATAACGCCAAGCTGAAGACTTCTCTTGACGAAGACAACAAGGAAGTGACTCAACTGAAGAAGGACAAGGGGGCTCTGACTGACAAAGTTGAAGATCTCACTCGGAAGAGGGACAAGCTGGAGGTTATCTGGGAGGACTCGCCAAGAGACTGTTCCTTATGCTTGAAGGTACTTTTCCTTGTCCGACTGATTTTCTTTTGTTGACTCGTCATACGGCTGTCGACTCATCATTTCTCCGTGTGTGCAGAATTCTGTCAAAACTTCGAAGAAGAGACTGGGCGCATTGAAATGAGCTTGGACCCCATCAACTCCCCCGTTAAGGATGAAGCTACCATGAACCTGCTCCGACTGGAATCTCGCCTTGCCAGTGTCGTGGACTATCTCGCATGACTGAAGGTGGCGGTGTCGCGGATCGACATGGCGCTCTGGCCAAGGGAGACATTCCAAAATGACCTCGAGTCTCTGATGGCTTGACTCAACGAGATTCCCGGTCGAGTGCAGGAATGGAAGAAGTCATCTGCCCGATGCGGTGAGGATGTGGCACTGTCTCTAGTTCGCGTCCATTGCAAAGAGGCCAAGCAGGAGAAGCTAGCAGCGCTCAAGGTTGCCAATACTAAGAGGCTTCACTTCTAGTCCTTCATGGAGACCTTCATCGAAGCAGCCACTTGCATTGCAGACGGAATCAACCTGGACGAGTTCGTCGACCCTGCCAGCCCTCCTCCCGCGGAGTGAACAAACTTTATGCCTTGATTAAATTTGCCTCGGAATGCCAAGTGATTTTGTAACCGTTAAACTCCTTTGGGCCTGATGCCCGAGCACTTTTATCTGCGGTTCTGAACCTGACGAGACTTATCCGAACTTGGTTTTTCTTTGAGTAAAGTTGCTATGTCTTTACCATCTTTGAATCCTTTGACTCCGAGTGAAACTTGACTCTTCACTCAAAATAGATATTGTATTTGCGACGCAGCTCTAATGAGAGGGTTGTGGGCATGAGCACTAGGTGCTGCATACGACCTGCACCTCGTCGTCCTTGTGGATCAGGATGGAGCGTACGTTGTACTTGTGACGCAGCTCCGTCGAGAGGGTCATGGGAAGGAGCACTAGGTGCTGCACACGACCTGCACCTCGTCGTCCTTGCGGATCAGGATGGAGCGTACATTGTATTTCTGACGCAACTCCGTCGAGAGGGTCATGGGCAAGAGCACTAGGTGCCGCACACTACCTGCACCTTGTCATCCTCGCGGATTAGGATGGAGCGCATATTGTTCTTGTGACTCGGCCACTCGGAGTGGTTTTTGACTTAGGCGAGTACGGGGTCGCAGCGAAGCCCCCGAGTGAGAGGGTTGCTCTTCACTCGGTAGGATTTTTAAAACTTAGGCGGGTACGGGACTACAGCTAAGCCCCCGAGTAAGTGGGTTGCTCTTCACTCGGTAGGATTTTTTTAAAAACTTAGGCAAGTACGGGACTGCAGCTAAGCCCCCGAGTGAGAGGGTTGCTCTTCACTCGGCAGGATTTTTTTTTAACTTAGGAGAGTACGGGACTGCAGCTAAGCTCCTGACTGAGAGGGTTGCTCTTCACTCGGTAGGATATTTTTTAAAACTTTCGCGAGTACGGGACTGCAGCTAAGCCTCAGAGTGAGAGGGTTTCTCTTCACTCGGTAGGATTTTTTTAACTTAGGCGAGTACGGGATTGCAGCTAAGTCCCCAAGTGAGAGGGTTGCTCTTCACTCGGAAGGATTTAAAACTTAGTCGAATCGGGTTCGCAGCTAAGCCCCCGAGTGAGAGGGTTGCTCTTCACTCGGTAGGATTTTAAAACTTAGGCGAGTACGGGACTGCAGCTAAGCCCCCGAGTGAGAGGGTTGCTCTTCACTCGGAAGGATTTTCAAAACTTAGGCAAGTACGGGACTGCAGCTAAGCCCCCGAGTGAGAGGGTTGCTCTTCACTCGGAAGGATTTTCAAAACTTAGGCGAATCGGATTCGCGGCTAAGCCACCCACTGGGGGATTTTAACACATGTATTGACGAGTCAACAATCATTAAGATACTACAAAATCTTGTCTTTGATAAGCAAACTGAACTATTCTTATTACAACTCGTCGACTCGTGTGTTTAGGTGAAAAAACGGCGGAGCAGATCCGCATTCCACAAGCGTGGCTCGTCTACTTTCTTGGCTATGTTGTAAAGGTGATAAGCTTCGTTGTGGAGCACCTTGGTGATGATGAAGGGACCTTCCCAGGCCGGAGCGAGCTTGTGAGGTCGTTTCTGATGCACTCGGAACACAAGATCTCCTTGTTGGAACGCTCGACCTCTGATATTACGAGCATGGAATCAAAGTAAGTCTTGCTGGTAGATGGTCGACCTGATTAGATCCATCTCGCGCTCTTCCTCCAAGAGATCGACTGCATCTTGGCGTGCTGTTTGGCTTCGGCTTCTGAGAAAAGTTCCACTCGGGGAGCGTTGTGCAATAAGTCGCTCGGAAGCACAGCCTCAGCGCCATACACCATGAAGTAAAGGGTTCGGTCAGTCGACTGGTTCGGAGTTGTTCTCAGTCCCCATAAGACAGACGGCAATTCAGTCACCCAAGCTCCAGCAGCATGCTTGCGATCGCGCATCAGTCGAGGTTTCAGCCCTTGGAGGATCAAACCATTCGCCCTCTCTGCTTGCCCATTCGACTACGGGTGCGTGACAGACGCGTAGTCGACCCGAGTGCCTTGGTAAGCGCAGAATGCTCTGAACTCATTAGAATAAAAGTTGGAGCAATTATCTGTGATAATACTGTGAGGGACTTCATGTCTGAATATCAGCTCTCTGGTGAAACTGATGGTAGTGCTTGAATCAAGATTCTTGATAGGCTTGACTTCGATCCATGTAGTGAACTTGTCGACCACTACAAGCAAATGAGTGAAACCGCTTCTGCCGGTCTTGAAGGGTCCAACCATATCCAACCCCCAAACAGAAAATGGCCAAACGAGTGGAATAGTCTTCAAAAGCGGATGCGGGGCTTGTGGGACATGTTTGAGTAAAGCGGCGACCTTTGCACTTGTCGACTATATCTTTCGCCATCTCATTTGCTCGTGGCCAGTAGAATCCCGCTTGGTATGCTTTGGCCACTATGGTCAGAGAGGACGCATGGTGACCACATGTCCCCGAGTGGATATCATTGAGAATCATTCAACCTTCTTCTGGCGTGATGCACCGCTGAGCAACTCCAGTAACACTCTCTCTGTAAAGCTGTCCACCTATCACGATAAAGGCTTTGGATCGACGGACAATCTGACGGGCCTCGTCCTCATCCTCTGGAAGCTCCTTCCCGAGAAGATATGCAATATATGGTACCATCCAATCGGGGGTGATGACCAAAACCTCCATGATCAGGTCGACCACGGCTGGGACTTCGATCTCAGTCGGATCTGTAGAACTTTTGGGTTGTGGGGGCTCTTTCGTGAAGGGATCTTCTTGAATTGACGGGGTGTGGAGATGTTCCAAGAACACATTGCTGGGAATAGGCTCTCGTTTGGAACCTATTTTCGCTAGGTCGTCTGCTGCTTGATTCTTGATACGGGGTATGTGGTGGATCTCTAACCCCTCAAACTTATTTTCCAACTTTCTCACTACATTGCAATAGCCAGTCATAGCTGGGCTCCTGATGTCCCACTCCTTCATCACCTGATTGACCACTAAATCAGAGTCGCCGTAAACCATTAGGCGACTAATGCCGAGTTCAATGGCCATACGCAACCCGTACAGAAGTGCCTCATATTCAGCTTCATTGTTGGCGGAATCAAAGTGAATCTGGAGAACATAACTAAGTTTGTCGCCTTGTGGGGATACCAGGACTACTCCAGCACCAGAACCATTCAGCATCTTGGACCCATCAAAGAACATAGTCCAATGTTCTGAGTGAATCTGAGTCGGTTGTTGCTGCTCAATCCACTCGGCGAGGAAATATGCTATTTCCTGGGACTTGATTGCTTTCTTTGCCTCAAACTTGATATCCAACTGAAGGAGTTCAATCGCCCACTTTGCCACTCGACCAGTTGCATCTCTGTTGTTCAGAATTTCTAACAATGGAGCATCACTGACGACTGAAACCGAGTGATCTGAGAAGTAGTGTGCAACTTTCTTTGTGGTCAAATAAATTCCATAAACAAGCTTCTGATAATGTGGATGTCTATGCTTGGACGGAGTCAAGACTTCAGAAATATAGTACACTGGGCGTTGAACCTTATAGACTTTGCCTTCTTCTTCCCGCTCAACCGTGAGCACTGTGCTGACAACATGTCCAGTGGCTGCTATATACATTAGTAGAGGCTCTTTGCTGACTGGGGCAGCAAGCACCGGCTGGGGGGAAAGTAGGGCTTTGAGTTCTACAAACGTTGCTTCAGCTTCAGGAGTCCATCCGAACTTGTCAGACTTCTTCATCAGTCGGTAAAGTGGTAATGCCTTTTCACCGAGACGAGAGATGAATCGACTCACAGCGGCCAAACAACTAGTAAGCTTCTGAACGTCGTGCACACGCACAGGGCGTTTCACTCGGAGGATTGCACCAACTTTCTCTGGGTTTGCATCGATCCCTTTTTCGGAAATGAGGAAACCGAGTAACTTTCCTCCTCAGACTCCGAATGTGCACTTTAATGGATTGATCTTGATATAATATCTTCTGAGGTTGGGAAAGGTTTCAGCAAGGTCAGTTAGTAGGTCAGAACCTTTGCGAGACTTGACCATGATGTCATCCATGTATGCTTCCATGTTCCGACTGATCTGAGGGAGCAAGCACTTCTAAATCATGCGCATGAATGTAGTGCCAGCATTCTTGAGACCAAAAGGCATGGTAACATAGCAAAAACACCCGAATGGAGTGATGAAAGCTGTTTTTATTTTGTCGGGTCCGTACAGTCAGATCTGATGGTACCCGGAATAAGCGTCCAAAAAGGACAAATGCTCACATCCCGCTGTCGAGTCGATGATTTGATCGATGCAGGGTAGAGGGAAATGATCTTCCGGGCAGGCCCCATTGATATGCTTGAAGTCGATCCACATACGCAGTGAATCATCTTTCTTGGGGACCATGACAACATTGGCGAGCCACTCAGAGTGGTATATCTCACGGATGAACTCAACTGCCAGAAGCCGAGCCACCTCCTCGCCAATTGCTTTTCTCTTCTCCACGGCAGACCGGCGGAGATACTCTTTGACGGGTTTTACTTTCGGGTCGACTCGCAAAAGGTGCTCAGCCAATTCCCTGGGTACACCTGGCATGTCAGAAGGTTTCCATGCAAAGATGTCCCAGTTCCCACGGAGGAACTGGATGAGCGCTTCTTCCTATTTGCTATCGAGTGTTGTTGAGATATGAGTCGGAGCAGCATTGTGGTCGGTCGGGTGAATGTGAACTTGCGTTGTTTCACGGGCAGTGAAATCTGGAACTACGAAGCGAGGCTTCTTGGCACGTAACAAATCACTCGGATCTACGTTCTTCTGATATTCTTGCATTTCTACTGCTGCCATCTGTTCATTGACAATCTTTGAACCTTTCTAGAGGCACTCTTCTGCTCTCTGTCGATTACCAATGACTGTGATCACACCCTTGGGACCAGGCATCTTCAGCTTAAGGTACACGTAACATGGTCGAGCCATGAAACGGGCATATGTGGGTCTGCCCAGAATACCATGATAGGCACTGTGAAAATCCACAACTTCAAATGTCAACTTTCTTTGCGGTAATTGTTTGAATCACCGAAAACCACATCAAGAGTAATCTGGTCGAGTGAATCGGCTTTCTTCCCAGGGATGACATCATGGAATTGCATGTTGCTTTCACTGAGCTTAGACATCGGAATGCCCATCTCTCGGAGTGTCTCAGCAAACAAAATGTTCAAGCCACTGCCACCATCCATCAAAACCTTGGTAAGTCGGGTGCCCCCAACGACTAGGTCGACCACCAGCGCTTGCCTCCTAGGGGTAGCTACGTGCGCTGGGTGATCGGACTGGTCGAATGTAATGGGAGTCTTTGACCACTTCAGGTATGTCGTTGTTGCCGAAGCAACCATGTTTACTTCTCTGTTGATGACCTTCAATCGACTTTTGCTCTCAACGTCAGCAAAAATCACCAAAGTGGCATGGACATTGGGGTAACCATCATCCTCTTCTTTGTCTTCATCCTTATCAGATTCCTTCTCTTTCTCACTGGGCTGGCCCTCTCGGGCTCTTTGGATAAAGAATCGACACTATCAGTGGTATGCTTGGGATAAATCAGGTTCCCTCTTCATCCTTCTTGGTGTGTATATGACACGGCAAATCTAGCACATCATTTCCTGCTTGATCTTTCGCCTTCTTGGGGATCCGGGGCCCCTTAGGCTTTCCTTTGAATTTTCCTTAGGTCACAACTGCGCCCTCTCCAGGACCTGCAGGCTCGGCTTTAAACCATTTCCATTTGGAATTACCTCTCTCTGGTGTCTGGGCTGTTGGATTGCTCTTTCCAGCTCTTGGTCGGTCTTCTTCCTCGCTGTTAGCGTACCGAGTGGCTATTTCCATCATTCAGGTCAGGGTCATATCTCATGTCCGACCGAATTTTAGGTTAAGCTCTCTGTACCGAATGCCCTCCTTGAAGGTGCAAACTGCTTGGTGTTGAGACACATTTTCCACTGTGTGATACAAAGTGGTCCACCTCTGGATGTAATCCCTCAAAGTTTCATTCGGTTTCTGTACACAATGCTGCAACTCAGCCAGCCCCGCGAGCCGTTTGCAAGTGCCTTCAAATGTTCTGACAAACACTCAGGCCAACTCTTCCTAACTGTATATACTACCAGGGGCCAATTGATTCAACCAAGCTCTGGCCGAACCCTCCAACATCAAGGGAAGATTCTTCATGGCTACATCATCATTGCCTCCACCAATCTGCACGGCCACTCGGTAATCTTCCAGCCAAGTGTCAGGCTTCGACTCACCGGTGAACTTGCTCACTCCCGTTGCCAACCTGAGGTTGGGAGGGATCTCAGCAGCTCTGATAGCTCTGCTGAAGCATTCGGGTCCGGAGACATGTACTCTGCTGCCAGTCGGATGATCTCTGTCCAGCCCTTCTCCGTGTGCTCGGTTTCTGTCGACCAGACCTTGTACGAGAATTGACCTCGCGTCAAACGCGGGCTCTCTTGGGTCGACTGGAACCCTCCGCTCATCGCTATACGTCCTTTCATCATACTGTCGGGGCGCGTATGATCCGCCCCACGGAGGGGGCGTAGGCACTCAACGGCGGTTATCACGGCCGAGTCGATGCTCATACTACTCATGATTCCAAACCAGATACTGCTCCTGGCGGTGCCCACATCCCTCATGCTGCAGAGGCGGTCTTGGGTTATGAGCCGACTGGACTGTATCCGCCACCACGGACCTCTTTGTGGATCTGTTCACGAGGCCGAAAGCGGCTATATTCGCTCTCCCTCTTGCCGGGCGGCTTCGGATCGCATCAAACCTCTTCCGACCTACGATTGGGGCGGCTGAATCGACTCTGCTACTCTGACTGCTGTTGTAAGATTGTGAATCAGAGTGTGATGTACCTAAGGTTCAGGCGGGAACAATTGTCATTTGTCGTCATTGGACTCGAGGATCTGTCTTGGCGCGTTCGTTGAGTGAATCTTGAAAGGTTCTCCGGCCGTCTTGCTTCTCGGCCAAAGTGGCCAAGCGTGCAGCCTCCAAGGCCCAAGCTTAGGAGGTCTCTCCGATGATGGGTGTGTGAAGAACCTCCACGTTGCGACGGTGCAGATCATCCCTCTGCTGCGAAGTGAGGGCTTCAGGACGGTATTCCTCGTGAACACGCGAAGGATCGCCACCGCCGTCGTTGTCGGTGTCAAAACCGGCGGATCTCGGGTAGGGGGTCCCGATCTGTGCGTCAAGGCTGATGGTAACAGGAAGCAAGGGACACATATGTTTTCCCAGGTTCGGGCCCTCTCGATGGAGGTAAAACCCTACTTCATGCTTGATTAATATTGATGATATGGGTAGTACAAGAGTAGATCTACCACGAGATCGTAGAGGCTAAACCCTAAGAGCTAGCCTATGATGGTATGATTGTAATTGTGATCGGCCTTCTAAGGACCTACCACTCCGGTTTATATAGACACCAGAGAGGGCTAGGGTTTACATGGAGTCGGTTACAAGGAAGGAAATATAATATCAGATCCCAAGCTTGCCTTCCGCCAAGGAAAGTCCCATCCGGACACGGGCGAAGTCTTGAGTCTTGTATCTTCACGCTTCAATAGTCAGGGACGTTGTACACGATCCGGCTGTCCGGATACCCCTAATCGAGGACTCCTCGGTAGCCCTGAACCAGGCTTCAATGGCGATGAGTGCAGCGCGCGATCTTGTCTTGGCATTGCGAGGCGGGTTCTTCCTCCGAATACTCCAAAGGTAATTATCGAACACTTGAATCGTGTCCGGATCCACAAGATGATCTTCACATGGCATAAACGATATCTTTGGCAATCTTAGTATGTATCGTGCCCGTGCATCGTGGCCTGGTCTACTTAGCGGACGGCGTTTCTTATCCGTGACGACTCGCATTACAAGATGGTTCTATTAGCCCGTCCGTCAAAGGCGAGAGATCGTGTTCCACTTATTGCAGTTTTTTCCATCAATATGGCGCCACGCAACCTGACGGCAGTCGTTGGTATAACTCCGTGTGTTTTAGATAAGCCTCAAGCGGCTACTCCGAGGACTCTTATTCATCCCCTTTATAAAAAGGTGTCGAGGCCTATGCCTCTTTTCCACCTTCCTCGCGCCTTCTTGTACCTCGAGTTCTAACACCCGAAACCTATGCTTCCACCCCGAGATCCGCCCGATATGTCCGGATCCGTTCCTCAAGGCCGATGGGTTGCCTCCTCGATTAGAAATGCGACATTCGCGAAGCTTAGGGAGGTCGGATACTGACCGTCGACATCCAACAGAGGCTTCCTGCTCGGGGCAGGTCATCCCCACACGGAGCCTAATGAGTGCGTCGTCTTTATCCGCACTTCCTCGCGGCTTTGGCTTCACCCTCGATCCCTTTGTGAGGGCTTATGTTCTATTATGGGTTGGATTTTCACGATCGGCTCCGGGCGCTATCCTCCATATCTCGTCGTTTATTATCGGTGTGCGGTATTTTCTCACATTACCCCACACTTGACATGGCTCAAGACCTTTAATGTGGCGCGAAGATGATCGAGGGCGACATGCGGAGTGCGGAGGTACCATAATAAGCAGAAATGTCGATGCCCCATGGCGGAGGGTTCTTTCGAAGTATCCGATGTATGGCAGCGGAGGTGGTTTCGTCCACGGCCCCAGAGGCACAAAGTGGGTGGCTGCCCCGAGTTTCGCTCGGGCCCTCCGTCCTGATTGGCGTCTTGGGCGGATGTAGGGCGGAATTAGGGGCCCGGTGATATACGATCTTGCGAGAATCGCATCCAGGGAGCTTCTTGAGAGGGACATTAACATTGTCGACATAATGCAAGTGATGTTAATCCGACGAATGTTGTCGTGCCAGCGCCAGACCTCTCCGGATGTGGGAGTTCAATCGGAGGTCAGCAGGATGTTAAGCACTTCTTGACTTGAAGCTCGAAGAGATGTGCAAATTATTCTTGAGACGGAAAGTAGTGTGTCCGGATACCACCGAGGATGCAGGCCTAAGCTGCAATCGCCTAGATACTCAAGTAAGTAGCCTTGATACCGGGCACCCTGTTTTGTATTTGTCATGATTGTTTATTAAGAAAATCATCTGCGTCCGGGAATGGCTCGGCAAAGGCAGAGAGAATCGGTGTCCGGCGCCACTTCAAGGCTCGCCCGCCCCACCGTGGCCAAGATGCTCGGCCGGTACTCATGAGAATGCCCTCGAGGAAATACAAGGGAGGAGCGAAGAAACCGAACCCCACATACTACATGTCGAGCAAGGGGTGTTACCTCCCCCAAGGAGGATAGTCGGGGAGGGGAGGCTAAAGCCTCCTCCCCGCGCGGGAAGAAGAGGGCCGCCTCCGAAGACTTGGAGGCGGAGATGCCCAAATTAGGGAAAAAGACTTCCCCCGGGGGCCTTGCCCTGACGGGCACCCTCACCGCACCATGCCCTCCAACGGGCCAGCCCTCCACCGAGTTGTAAGTTAATTTTAATTCAAAGATACTGCGTTCCTCCTAGATCAATAACCAAGATTCGTCTTTCATGAGTCCGGCTAGCAGCCCTTCTCAACAGAGTTAGTCTTGGGGAATCTTCCTCCAGGAGATGATGGAAGCAGACCCCACCCACCTCTCCGGCTCATGGGCGGGCGACACTTGAGGTGTCGTCATGGAGAATCCGGATCTCTGGCCGGAGGCCAATGTCTCAGCCCCACGAGCCGGGCGTTTGGCTCCCACGAGGGGGCAATGGGAAGGGTCCGGCCTGATTCGATGTCCGGCGGACGTCTTGTGAGCCTCTTGGGCGAAGTTGCCCTCTCGAGAGAACACTGCTCATTAATGTAGCGGTGCTCAAGAAGATTTAAATCCGCTTCTAGCGGTTTGAATAAAGCATTTACAAGTCTTCTCGGAGGCTTTGAGGTATGTAGTGAAGAATGCACTATTTTTAGGCTGTGAGGCAGCGTTAGGTGTGCTCCATATAGATAGTAGCCCCGAGACTCAGTTTGCCCGCCCTAGGCGGCAAGCGAGGATCATAAACCAATGATAATGCTGTAAACGTGTGCAGGTACCTGTGAGTCCGGACGCCGGCCAGTCCGTTGAAGTTGCCGAATTAACAAGGCAAATTCGATTGATTGATGCCGATATCACGCTGGTGAACGAGCGGCTGGACAAATCACAAGGTATGTGCTCTGCCTTCCTTTTTATAGGAAAATATGGAGGCGGCATGATATTAATGTAATATGTTTGGACTGCAGATGGTGCTGCTGCCGTGGAGGCTCTAAGGGAAGAACTTGTCCAAGCCAAGGAACAAGCTCGGGTTAGCAATGCGACTGCCCTAAAGGTGGCCAAAGAATTGAGAGCCGAACAGGCTGCTCATCGCCGAAGTGAGGAAAAGATAGCCGAAATGGCTGTGGAGTTAAAAAAATGCCGCTGATCGGTATGAGCTCCTTAAAAAGGAGCATAAGGAAAGTTTGGCCGAGCTGGACAAGGCGCGTAATGCCACCAAGGAAATACGTACTGCGCTTTCGAAGGGCTGTGGGAGGAACTTCAACAGGCCAGTAAAATCGCGTGGGCTCCTACTTACTGAGCGAAGTTTTTGATCAGTACACTCCCCTGGATGGGCGCTGGAGTCTTGCGGACGTGTATGCGGATTTGGCGAAGAGTACGGCTGACGCTGCCAAGTTCTTCGAGGATCAGGGTGATAAGGAAGTTGAGAAGCTTTTAAGTGTATAATTCAATGCTCCCACTACGCCGCTGCCGTTAAGTGACAAGATGGCTCTTTGTGGCGGAGCTTCACAGAGCTGTCGGTCTTGCAATGCAGTCTATGATAGACCATATTTGGCGAAAGGGCCTAAGCCGGACGATTACTTTGGCTTGGTGCAGCGGTTCCTTGGGGCCGTGCCTCGGATCAATGCCATGAGGAGGTCGGCGTGCATAGAGGTGCGCGGATGGCTCTTGCCGTGTTAAAGCCTATTGGGCGGATATGAGGCCAATATTATAGCGACCAAGATCGGCGGGGTCGATATCGGCCGAGCACTACTTGGCGCGGAGTCACGAAGGTGCCCGCCTAATAAGCGCAGTGCTCAAAGAATGTCTTATTCGGTGATGAATCGAATCATTGTAAGAACAATGTTATTTTGGTTATAAGGCTTATATTTATACTTTTGCCTGAAAGTATTATTGTGTCCCCTATGCGGCCGTTTATATATATATATATATATATGAATGTAATAATCGAAAGATAGCTTTCGTTGGCTTCAGCCCCATGCAGAACAATGCGGGGTGTTCATGAAAAATATGCTTAATCACACTTGATCCAACATCTTGGTCCATTAAGGAGGTGATAAATGCGTCGAACTAGGCAAGCGGACTATATAGCTGTAACACTTTCGCTTAGCCATGGGAGTCTAATGTTGGGGCTACTATGTAGCCCTGGTACCCAGCGATGTATCCGAGTGCAGGCGGCGTGTGTACATGACCGGAAGCGGTCCTTTGTTATCTGGAGGATCCTAAAGATTCGATAACTCTTGAGTGGTTGAACAGTCTCTCATTTGTATCATGACAGTCAGTTTTCAGCTTTCTCTCTTGAGGTGCTAAATGCGGAATAACGAGGGCACAATCGCAATAGTTCTCCTTTGGCCACCTTAGCGATAATAACGAGCGTAAGGCGGCAAACCCGAGGCGGAGCAAACCCAACATTTGACCAAAGACATGATTGAGCTGATGCATATAAGGCCAAACTCGTGGCGCCGAACACTCCCAAAGGTATTCGGACTTTATAACAGATGATGGGCTCAAGAATGCCCATTCATTATAAACCCTGCATTTCCAGGTACGTGCGTTAACCTGTCATGGCGAAATGCCAAAACGGCAGTATCCTCTGTGGATATGGAACCCATGGGATGGTTAAACAACAAGAGGCAATAGAAAAGGTTTACGAGGGCTTAATCTAAAAGAAACACTGTTGAGCGGGGCCTGCTTGCGTCTGCACCTTTGTCTCCGTTGTGCGTATCTGGAAGGGTATGTGCTTGACGTTATGCGTGGAAAAAGGAAAACTTGTAGGAGAGTACAATGTAAGTATGCGATGGATGATAAAAGTATAAGATGTTGGCCTGCCCATAAGGTTGAGCCAAGTGTGGGGCTCTATTAAGTATTTATAGCCCCTGGTGTCCACTATGGGATTACATATACGGTGCCCTGGTTCAATCTGGGCTACCGGACTCATCTAACCGTGTCCCTGGTCTTAACGACCGGTCATGTTTTTTGATGTTGGAGGTCGCTTATAGTCCGGCCGCGAGGGCCGTTGCGTGTTCCTCTACGCGTGACGAGCGCTTTGTTATTCCGCTAACGGTGATGACGCCACGTGGACCGGGCATCTTAAGTGTAAGGTAGCCATAGTGCGGCAATGCGTTGAAACCGGTGAAGGCCGTTCTTCCCAGCAATGCATGATAGTTGCTTTGGAAGGGTGCGATGATGAAGAGTAGCTCTTCGCTTCTGGAGTTGCCTGGAGAGCCAAATGTTACCTCCAGTACAACATAGCCCCTGTTGTGGGCTTCAATGCCTGGTATCACCCCTTCAAAGGTGGTGTCGCTTTGTTTAATTTTGGATGGGTCTATCCCCATCCCGCGGATAGTGTCCTCATATGTTAAATTGAGACTGCTGCCGCCGTCCATGAGGACGTGGGTGTGATGGTATCCATTGATTATTGGGTCAAGCACCAAGGCCTATGATCCTCAACGCCGAATACTAGTTCGGTCGTCCACGTGATCGAAGGTGATCAGATAGGGCATCCAGTGGTTAGGTGTGAGTATGATGGGCTCTATATCGAGCACGTCTCTATGCGTGTGTTCGTGCCTCCTCATGGATGTGTGAGTCGCGTGGATCATGTTCACTGTTTTAACCTCTGGCGGGAATTTTTTCTGTCCCTCCGTGTTCGGCTGGCGAGGTTCATCCTCGTCTTCACTTGGTGTTTCCCTTCCCTTGTGTTCGGCATTTAATTTTCCGGCCTGCTTGAGGACCTAGCACTCTCTGTGCATATGATTTGCAGGTTTGTCAGGGGTGCCATGAATTTGGCATAGTCTGTCTAGGACTCTATTCAGACCGGACGGTCCCTCTTTGCTGCCTTTAGATGGCTTATTTTGCTGATTAGGTCGAGAGCCCCTGAATCCGGCATTAACCGTCGTGTTATCCGGGCTCTCTTCCTTGTTTTGGCGTTTATTTTTATGACGTCATGGCTTCCCGTTGCCATCCCTTGTTTCGGATGTGCTGGGGTCGTTGGTGCCTTTACGGGCTAGCCAGCTATCCTCTCCCACGCAAAAGCGGGTCATAAGGCTTGTTAGGGCTGCCATTGTCCTTGGCTTTTCTTGGCCGAGGTGTCTGGCGAGCCACTCGTCACGGATGCTGTGTTTCAATGCCGCTAAGGCTTCGGCATCCGGACAGTCAACAATTTGATTCTTCTTAGTGAGGAATCTATTCCAAAGCTTGCGGGCGGATTCTCCGGGCTGTTGGACTATGTGACTTAAGTCGCCAACATCCGAAGGCCGGACATAGGTCCCTTGAAAATTGGCCCTGAAAGCGTCCTTGAGTTCCTCCCAGCTCCCAATTGAACTTTCGGGAGGCTTTTCAACCAGTGCCGAGCTAGTCCCTTCGGTTTGAGGGGGAGGTATTTGATGGCGTGGAGGTAATCCCCACGAGCCATATGTATATGCAGGATAAAATCCTCAATCCAGACACCTGGGTCTATCGTTCCATCGTATGCCTCTATGTTCACAGGTTTAAAGCCCTGTGGAAATTCATGGTCCAGTACTTCTTCGGTGAAGCACAGGGGGTGAGCAGCCCCTCTGTATCTGGGCGTGTTGTGGCATGCCGTCGGCTGTTGTTGTGTCTGGTGCTTATTCCGGATTGGTATTTGATTGGCGTAATCGTTTTGGTAACCATAGTCCCTCACCGAGGTGCGTCCTTTGGATCCATAAATGGACCTGGCCGCGCCAGCTTTCTTATTCAGGTGTTCATGTGGATCGTGCGCGGCGTCAGTAGTCGCTTTATTGCGGTTATGAAGTGGCACGGCTTCGTCATCGAATTCTGGTAGTAGCTTGCGTTTTGGATAGCTCTTTGTATGGCGATCATCGCCGTATCTTTCTTCAGTGTCTAGCACTTTGTTCCATCTACGGTTGAGTGTTTCCTGTGCGGCTTTGAGCCGTTGCTTCTGCTTCTTTAGACTTCTTGCGGTAGCCATGAGCTTTCTGTGGAGGTTATCTCGTTCCACGTGTTTTTCCGGGATTTCATCATTATCCGGACTGTTTTCCTGTGCTGGTTCGGTTTGATGACCTCGTCCGTCGGGATCATTGTCCTCGGGCATCTGCTCCGAACTGTGTTCGGGGTGACCTGGTTCGTCCTTCTCCATCGCTGGGTCCGTATGGTCGTTGTTGCCTTCGGAGTTGATTGTAGTATCGATCCCTCTGGCGCTCTTGTCGCTATTTTTACTGTTGCTGGACTTAGAACGCCGTCTGCACCGTTGCTTTGGCTTTTTTCCGGGGGTTTTATCGTCTGGATTGTCGCCTTTGTCCTCTTTGGGCGTATCCACCATGTATATATTGTGTGACGAGGGGGAAGTCCGGCGCCCCATAGATTCCGAATCTTCTCCTGCATCGTCGTCCATATCGTCGATGTCTTTGGAGTCGAAGTTAGGCACGTCGTTTAAATCATCGATCGTGGCTATGAAGTGGGTGGTGGGTGGGCAACGAATTTCTTCGTCGCCTGCTTCCCACTCGAACCGGACATAGTTTGGCCCAGAAATTTCTGTGAAAGAGAGAGTTTCAACGAGTTCAGCATGTCGCCAAAGGGCGAGTGCTGAAAGATGTCCGCGGCGGTGAACTCCATTACCGGAGTCCAACCTGGCTCGACCGGCTCGGGGGTGCGCGGGCCAGACTCAACATCCGGATACGAATCCAGGGGTCCGGAGTCATAGGCCACCACAGAGGTAAGGCCCGTGTTCGGCTCCAACGCCGAGGAGTGCGCGACCTGCGGGGCGGGGTCCAACACTCCGTCCTCAGGCAACGCGGCCTGCTCCGGATTTAGGTCCGAGGCTACTGCGGGGGCGATACCCCGAGCTTTGTCCGATAGCAGGTCTAAGCCGTGCTCGTCGTGACTGTTCGGTACCGTGTTATTGACGATGGTTGAAGGAGCCATCGAGCCCAGTAGCGACGACATAGAGGAACTCTCAATGAAAGCACCAATGTCGGTGTCAAAACCGCCGATCTCGGTAGGGGGTCGATGCGTGCGTCAAGGCGATGGTAACAGTGAAGCAAGGGACATAGATGTTTACCTGGTTCGGGCCCTCTCGATGGAGGTAAAACCCTACTTCTGCTTGATTAATATTGATGATATGGGTAGTACAAGAGTAGATCTACCACGAGATCATAGAGGCTAAACCCTAAGAGCTAGCCTATGATGGTATGATTGTAATTGTGATCGGCCTTCTAAGGACCTACCTCTCCGGTTTATATAGACACCGGAGAGGGCTAGGGTTTACATGGAGTCGGTTACAAGGAACGAAATATAATATCCGGATCGCCAAGCTTGCCTTCCACGCCAAGGAAAGTCCCATCCGGACACGGGCCGAAGTCTTGAGTCTTGTATCTTCACGCTTCAATAGTCCGGACGTTGTACACAGTCCGGCTGTTCGGATACCCCTAATCCAGGACTCCCTCAGTCGCTGCGACGGAAACCAGGCAGGCTGCATGGCATGTCGACCATCGAGACTTCTGCCGTAGGGTCGCTGCTGTCGCACTCAGATTGGATCTCGATGGAACCATTCAACGGGTCGAATAGCCAGTAGAGAGATTCGTCGGGCTCGATTGCAGCGAGTTGAGGGGTGGCCGACTGACGGGCCACCGCATGCTTCACCCACCGCTGAAGCCGCGATCGACCAGATCGCTTGCAATGGCAAGCAGTGGGAAGTGAATCCGCTACGGGAGCCGACCGATACTGAGTCGACGGCTGTCGCAAAAGGACGCCACGGACGCACGCGCGGAAGTGCGTCGCCTCGTGGACGGGGAGTGTCACGACATCGAGGGGGGCCTCCAGAAGCCAAGCGGAGTCGTCGGCGAGGAAAACGAGCGCGCCGAGACGGATCTCGCGGCCCTCAGCCAAACCGCCACCAGAAACCATGATGATGGAGATCGAGAAAATTGCAACCTCACCGGAAGTCGCTAAGACACCTGCCCCACAGTGGGCGCCAACTGTCGTGGGAGTAAGTCTGACAGTAGAATAGGGGGGTACATAGGAGGAAGCAAGATCCTAGCTACGATGAGATTGTGCACGCAAGATTTATGAGTTCAGGCCCTTCGCGGAGGAAGTAAGAGCCCTACGTCTCGGTGCCCAGAGGCTTGGTCGACTGGATTATGCGTGAAGTTACAGGGGGTGCAAACCCTTGTGCCAGTGGAGGGAGTGGCTTATATAGAGTGCGCCAGGACCCCAGCCAGCCCATGTTACAAAGGGTTCAATGTACATTAAGGTGAGACATTACTGGTAACGCCAATAATAAAGACATATAAATGATCATTAAGACTATGGAGTGAACGCCTGACCATTGTCATCCTGAGTGACCTTAGATCTTCTGTACTCCGAGTGGTTTCTAGTATGGTCGAATGATTATATCCTAGTCGAATGGAACTGAGTTATCCGAGTGGAATTGTTGGTCGAGTGGGTTGCACTCTGAGGTGATTTCAGTTGGTAGATGTTGCTGTACTTTGAATGCCTTTGACTATAGGGTAGTGTCCTTGGGAAGGATGTCGGTGGGAAACAACACCTATGGGATCACAAGAATCCCTACTACGGTTGCCGGGGCACGGGGTTGTGACAAGAGCGGGATTAACAGTCAGCACAAGGATCGTTTACCTAGGTTCGGACCGCGAGGATGCGTAAAACCCTAGTCCTACTTTGGTGGATGTATTGAGTGTTCTTGAGCTCTCGAACTAGCTATGGTGGCTGTGTAGTTCCAAAGAGTCGAATCCTCCTCTAGTACGCCATGGGCCTCCTTTTATAGTCGAAAGGGGCTACCACAGTGGCACACAGGAGGTGGAAAGGCCTATAGTACTACGAGCTTATCGCCTGTATTACAGGACAAGATGCATTTAATGTGTCGCTTAGGTGTCCCCTAGCTTTATCGGGGATGGGAGTGAGGCCATTCCCATCCGTCGCTGCTCCTCTTCGCTTCGACACGCGCCCTGGCCAGTGATGCATGCGGCGCTATGTAGGCAGGCAGGCGGCTGAGGTGGCGCGGTGGTAGGGTCTTCAGGAAGATCTGCATGCCGCCATGCAGGCGCTTGCTGATTTGGCCTAGAAGCTGCATGTTGCCACGCAAGTGCCTGCCCAGTTGGTCGGGCTGGCAGCTGCAGGCTAATGGCGGTGGAAACTTGGCTAGTGCGGGCCTGGCAGTGGCCCCGCTGATGTCCTCGGCAAGGGCCTTGCCGGGGGCCCGGCAAGGGTCTTGCCATGGCGCGTAGTCGTCCCCGACAAGGATCTTGCCTTGGGTCTCATGGCTTTCCTCGGCAAGGATCCCGCCGAGGGTTGTCGTCTTCTTGTCCCCATCTGATCTCATATATCTATGGTATTGACAAAGATTTGCATGCCACCACAGGGGAGCCTCCCGAACCCTGGTCCAATCGTAGTTGGTTGGGTTGGAACCTGTGGGCTCAAGGGCGGCTCGCTCTGTTGGTGTTTGGTCAAGTTGCCCCGGCAAGGTTCTTGTCGGAGCCGCGGAGGCCGCCCCGGCAAGGGCCTTGCCGGGGGCCTCCTCCTCGCCCCTTTGATGTCTTGTGTTTCTAGCCTTGGCGTTGCCTCTGACCATCTTGTTCCTCTGGCTTCTTTCCGGCTTCCCTCCCCTGCCCTGCTTAGTGTGGAGGTGGGCGCGACTCCGACTGTCCATGCACAAGTAAAGGGGTCAAAAGGAGCGCCCCTACTTTTGTACACCGACAGGAGCCCCCGGGCCTGGGCCACACATAAGCGTGACATGTTGTTGGGCCAGGCCCAAAACAGTGCACGGGCAGGAGGGCGGATTCTACCATAGTAATTTTCCGTCTGCTGTGCTCCCCCATGACCCGCGTTGAACGCGTGACGTGGGGGTCATGCCTGACGTGGGGCGCATGCGTGGGGCCGTTCCCGCATGCATGCGTCACATCGCAGTTAATGGGAAGGCGGCCCGCGCCTTCTGTTGGTGTCAAAACCGGCGGATCTCGGGTAGGGGGTCCCGAACTATGCGTCTAAGGCGGATGGTAACAGGAGGTGGGGGACACGACGTTTACCCAGGTTCAGGCCCTCTCGATGGAGGCAATACCCTACTTCCTGCCTGATTGATCCTGATGATATGAGTATTACAAGAGTTGATCTACCACGAGATCATAGAGGCTAAACCCTAGAAGCTAGCCTATGGTATGAATGTTGTTGTCCTACGGACTAAACCCTCCGGTTTATATAGACACTGGAGGGGGCTAGGGTTACGCAGAGTCGGTTACAAAGGAGGAGATCTACATATCCGTATTGCCAAGCTTGCCTTCCACGCCAAGGAGAGTCCCATCCGGACACGGGTCGAAGTCTTCAATCTTGTATCTTCATAGTCCAACAGTCCGGCCAAAGGATATAGTCCGGCTGTCCGAGGACCCCCTAATCCAGGACTCCCTCAATAGCCCCCGAACCAGGCTTCAATGGCGATGAGTCCGGCGCGCAGATTGTCTTCGGCATTGCAAGGCGGGTTCTTCTCCAAATTCTGAATACCTGTTGAGTAGTGTCCGGCTTCCCATAAATGTTGCACTCCTTGGCTTCCGCGCCTAATAATGGCTATCTTCCATGTGTCGAGCGAATGCGAGAAGCCAGGGCATCTTTACATTTGCCACCCTAGCCATGTGAGTAAATCGTCTATTTACAGGGATGGGGATTCTCATATCCAGATCACACCATCCTCCCACGGCGAGTATCAATCGGAGCGCACCCGGAAAAAATCCATTCCAACATGGCCGGCCATCGAAGCCCCTCCTCTCGCTCCCGTAGCCCTAAGCCCGGTAATTGGAAGAAGTGTTCCGTCCCCCACAGCCAATTAGTAGAGTTACAGACCCAGGGATTTCTCCCACCAGCGTATATGGTTCCCGTTCGAGCCGGGCTCGCCACCTATAATGGCGGGGAGCAAGCGGAGAGCTTTGCCAACCCATCCATGGGGGAGCGGGTATGCCTTGTCCCTTACTTATTAAGAGGGCTTGGATTTCCAATTCATCCGTTCCTCCGCGGGCTCCTGGAGTCTACGGCCTCCAGCTGCATAATTTTACTCCCACCTCCATATTACACATCGGCTATGTTGCCCTTATGAGCTGTTTCGGGCTGAAGCTCATTTCGAGCTATGGAAGAGGCTATTCTGCCTCGCACCCCATACAGGATGGGTCAATATACCAAGTGGGCGGAGCGAAATATGGCGATCGCGGGACCGGATACTGTCCGCATTCAAGAAGACATCGAGGACTGGCCTTCGAGTGGTTTTATATGGAGGACGCCCCTTCCGCACCTTATTCGGATGGGCCTTCCTGAGTTCGACAATGCTCCTTGAAGAAACGCAGAGCTGGCGCCCTCGGAGCCCTCGGGAGGAAGATAACGGAAGTCCTTACCGATGAGTCGGATATGACGCCGGCTGGCCAGGTTGGGAAGAATTGAGGTTATGTCAATATGTATAATGCGGGGGGTACAACCACTTCAATATCGTGGGCAAACCATGTGGCACTTCAATAGAGAAGACGATGACACCCGCTGCGGTCGTAAGGGACCGGACTCAGTCACTGCTCTAGCAAAAATTATGTCCGATTTGTACAAAGGAGAGGAAGAGGAGTTCATCCGCATTAAGCCACGGGATGGATTCTCCATGTACAACCCTCCAAGTTGGGTGAGCTGTCAGTTTTTACTCCCAACCTTCCCGCATTCTTCGTCATAAGTATTTACCTTGCTATTTCATGGCAGGAACTGCGAAAATCTTTAAGGGAGGTCCACAGCCCGCCTCCACAACCGGAGGACCCTGACCGGGCCCTCGACCCTGGACTCGAAGAGGATCCGGACACATTTGTGGAGCTGATTGACAGGACGTTCTATCAATTGAGCTGCGATGATGCCATGGTGGCCATCATAGCCGATTATCCTGGACTACTCCCTGCATCGCATGTAAGTAAAACCGGAGTCCCAACTTCCGAGAAGGATCCCCTTTTCTGCACTTCACCTACTGCACACATATGGTGTCTTACAGGAAAGGCCCTCGGGACGCCATGCCGAACCCGCAGTGACTCACCAACAAGGGGCACCGAAGCCGGGTAGGCCTAAAAGGAAGGCGGTCAGGACTGAGACGTCGTCGCAGAGGTATGAAACAGAACCCCGCTTCGTGGTTGTCGTCTTTTAAAATGTAATAACGTCCATCTTTCCTATTAGGAAAACCGCTCGCCGGACTATATCCGGAGAGGTTGCCGGTCACGCCTCCACCAGTCGAGCTCCAGAGCCGGACATAGAGGTGGACGCTAACATGGGGCGAACGTCGGGTGTTCCTCCTACAGAGGATGCGGATAGGCTATGCGCTACAAATTCCGAAGTGGAGAGCGCTATGAATCACAGGCGTCGCTGGGCCGTACTCCGTGACGCTTGTTTCTCCCAAGAGGCGTTCGATGCCTTCAACTCAGGAGAGCGTACATTTGTGCTGCTCAAAATGGTCTTGCCAGAGCCACGGACCAGTATGTAAAGGATATACGGGTAAGAAAATCTGATGATTATGTTCTGTAGCCCCTGAGACTTGTCACAACTGATTTAAGGATCATTATTTCTGCAGGTTCTTACGGAGAAGAATACCCAATTGTCTCAAGAGCTGGAAGAGTGCAAAGCCCAGCTATGGGCCGATTACCCGCAATGAAGGAGTGCGAGAAGGCCCCTCCGTAACACTTGTCTCTATCAAAAAGAATGACACGTACCGGTTAGTATGCGGCATGCATGCAAATCTAACAATAGATTCTGCAGATGATCCCGGGGTTAATCTGGAGGTAGTGCAAGAGGATAAGCAACATGCTCAACGACAGTTAAAGGCTGGCGAGCGTGTGCTTAAGCAGGTTAGGCGGGAGAAAAACGATCTCCAAGATGCCAATATCCGGCAGTGTTGAACTGAAAGATGTTCGGGCCCAACTTGCTGACTCCGTAAAGGAGAATAAAAGGCTTTGACGCGGCATTTTTAGTAAGTTCTTGAACGAACTTTTAAAGAGTTCGGCGAAGAAACCGCTAACTGAGTTATGTCTGCAGGATGCTGACGGGTCGTCCCGCGGAGGAAATGCCCGGGTCGTCCCGCGGAGGAAATGCTCGGGTCTGCGGGTGATCTTCTGCCAGAGCTCTCACAACTGCACGAACAAGTTCGGCAGGTGATGCAGGGAATTGCCCAGGCCTTGTGGCCATCCGGCTCCCCGCCAAGAGGCATGGTGGAGCTTATAGAGAAGCTCAAGGGAGCGCGGCGGCGCTTCTGATTATGGAAGATATCAGCCTGCCGACAAGGTGCGAGGGAAGCCTGGGCCATGGTGAAGACGCGATATACCAAGGATGACCCGAACCACATGGCCGAGGTTGAACCTGTGGGGCCCAATGGGAAAGAGATCCCCGTAAGTTTGGTGTATAACCAAGTAGAATTAGCCGCAAAGTATTCCCAACAGGATTGTAGGCTAGACAACCTGTTGGATGGTATAGAAGAAGAATTTAGTCAGTCTAAGTGACTGTGTACTTCAAGTGACATGTATTGTCCCTAGCCGGATTGTAAATCATTTGTCATGGTGGACCCTTTCGCTTCTACCTTTGGACCCGACAGTCCGGAGTGTATCCGAATACCCGCTCAGTTATGAAAAAAACCGGGGTACGCGTGGAAACCAGGTGTAGGGGTCATAAGTGATTGAACAGACAAGTACCCAACTAGCTATGTTATATTACATGGATAGTAAGAAACATCTTCCAGGGAGAATAGTTCCGTTAAGGGTTCCTTTCCCTGGGTACGCATGCCCTAATGTGCATGTCCGAGCTGGGAGAAGAGACGCAGGATATAAACATCTGGGGGCATGTATTACAATAAATAAGGATCATCTTTTGTTCACCGACCGAGTATTCCCTTAAGAACACTAGCTTTCGGCTTCACCCAGTCTGAGGTACACATCCGGCTGACCCAGCAGTAAGAATCTCAGAGGTGCTCCCCTTATGCCCTAGCCGAATTAACGGGAACTTAGGGCATAAACACAAGAGCCAGGCAACCCAGCTTGGCCAAAACTTAAGTCATATCGATGCATATAATGGCGAAAAAGGTACATGCGGAAGAATAACACATGTCTGGGGCATAGAGCCCGGAAAATACTTATATTAAGCTTCTGTATAAGAAGCCCCTAGGTATAATGAGCACGACTAGCGCGTCAAGATTGTGTAGTCAAGACACATTTTAGCCTTTTAAGGCCTTGAAGAAAAAGGGAAGAAAGAAAGAAATAAAAGACAGATAACGGATATATAAAAATTTGACGGAGGTAAGGAGACGAACATAGAGTCCGGCACTAGGCGTAGAACCTTTAGAGTCTGGCTGCGTTCCATGGGTTTGGCTCGAGTCGATTGTCCGATGCATCCCGCAGACGGTATGCTCCACCAGTCAGAACTTGGTCAATAACGAAGGGACCTTCCCATTTGGGCTTGACCTTGTTCTTTTATTCTCCGATAGGCGTAGAACGAGTTCGCCAACGTTATAAGTTTTGGCCCATACCTCTCTGCTTTGATACCTTCGAGCCTGTTGCTGATAGAATGCGGAACGGGCTTTGGCCACGTCACGCTCCTCCTCCAGGGCGTCCAAACTGTCCTGCCAATCAAGCTCGGCTTCTTTCTCTTCATATATGCGCACTCGAGGTGAGTCGTGAATTATGTCGCAGGGCAGTACCGCCTCTGCGCCGTACACCATAAAGACGGTGTGTATCCGGTAGTGCAATTCGGCGTGGTCCGCAGCCCCCATAGTACGGATTCGAGCTCCTCTACCCAGTGTGTATCGAATTCCTTCAAGGACCGCACTAATCTGGGTTTAATGCTGCTCATGATAAGACCATTCGCTCGCTCGACTTGACGTTAGTTTGTGGGTGATAGACAGAAGCATAATCGAGCTTAATGCCCATGTTGCTGCACCAAAGTTTTACCTCGTCGGCTGTAAAGTTCGAGTCGTTATCAGTGATGATGCTGTGGGGGACGTCGTAACGGTGTACAACCCCGGATATGAAGTCTATCACTGGTCCGGACTCGGCCGTTTTAACTGGTTTGGCTTCTATCCATTTGGTGAATTTATCCACCATGACCAATAAGTAATTTTTCTTATGGCTTCCCCCTTTAAGGGGTCCGACCATATAAAGCCCCCAGACCGCAAAGGGCCAAGTGATGGTGATTGTTTGGAGAGCGGTAGGCGGCATATGGCTTTGGTTTGCAAAAAGCTGGCAACCGACGCAACGTTGAACGAGGTCCTGTGCGTCTGCTCGGGCCATCGGCCAGTAGAAACCTATATGGAAGGCCTTGCTTACAAGGGTCCGGGCTGCGGCGTGGTGGCTGCCAAGTCTAGCATGAATTTCTACCAAAAGTTTCCATCCTTCCTCTTCGGAGATGCACCTTTGAAGGACTCCGGTAGCACTTTTCTTATAAAGCTCTCCCTCGTGGACCTTGTAGGCTTTAGACCGCCGCACAATGCAGCGCACCTTGTTTGGGTCCTCGGGTAGTTCCTGCCGAGTTAGGTAGGCCAGGAATGGTTCTTTCCATGGGGCGATGACAACCATTATCACGTGGGCAGAAGGTGTTATTTCGGTGGCAGAGCCTCCGATTATGTCAGAGTGTTCGGTATCTGGTGTTGTGGCCAGGTCCGAACTATTGTTACCGGTCTCTCCTTCCCATACCACGGATGGCTTAAACAACCTTTCCAAGAAGATATTAGGTGGGACAGGGTCGCGCTTAGCGTCGATGCGGGCGAGGATATCCGCCTCCTAATTGTTTTCCCGGGCCACATGGTGGAATTCAAGCCCCTCGAACCGAGCTGACATTTTGAGGACGACGTTGCGATAAGCCGCCATTTTTGGATCCTTGGTGTCGAAGTCTCCATTTATTTGAGATATTGCGAGGTTTGTATCCCCACGCACCTCTAGGCGTTGAATGCCCATGGAGACTACCATCCGGAGACCGTGTAACAGGTCCTCGTATTCTGCTGCGTTGTTGGAGTCTGTGTATAGTATTTGGAGTATGTACTGGGCTGTATCTCCGGTGGGGGATGTCAGGACGACACCAGCCCCCAGACCCGCCAGCATTTTAGAGCCGTCAAAGTGCATGATCCAATTGGAGTACACGTCGTACTCTTTAGGGAGTTCGGCTTTTGTCCATTCGGCGACAAAATCAGCCAGTACTTGTGACTTAATGGCTCGCCGTGGTTTATATATTATGTCGAATGGGAGGAGCTCAATAGCCCATTTAGCAATCCGGCCCGTGGCATCACAGTTGTTTATTATGTCGTTGAGTGGTACTTCAGAGGCCACCGTGATTGAACACTCTTGAAATTGTGTAGTAGTTTCCGGGATGCCATGAAGACCGCGTATGCTATCTTTTGATAATGGGGGTACCATGATTTGCATGGAGTGAGGACAGTGGATACATAGTATACCGGCTTTTGAAGCGGGAACTTATGTCCGTCCATCTCTCGTTCGACGACGAGCACTGCTCTTACAACTTGGTGTGTTGCCGCTATATATAGCAGCATTGGTTCGCCGACATTTGGCGCGGCCAAGATTGGTTTGTGGCCAAAACGGCTTTTATTTCTTCTAATCCGGTTGTGGCCGCATCCATCCACTTGAAGTGTTCGGTGCGTCGAAGAAGGCGATAAAGAGGCAGTGCCTTTTCTCCTACTCGGAAGATAAAGCGGCTTAAAGCAGCCACGCATCCAGTTAATTTCTGGATCTGCTTGAGGTCTGTTGGGATGGGCAACTGTGACAGAGCTCGTATTTTAGCCCAATTCACTTTGATTCCTCTGTTGGATACGATGAAGCCTAAGAGCTTTCCGGCGGACACGCCGAAGACACATTTTTCCAGATTGAGCTTAATGTCGTATGTTCGGAGATTGTCGAACGTGAGCCTCAAGTCGTCTATTAAGGATTCGACGTGTCTGGTTTTAATGACCACATCGTCTACGTATGCCTCCACTGTTTTGCCGATCTGTGTCTCCAAGCATGTCTGAATCATGCGTTGATAGGTTGCATCGGCGTTTTTGAGCCTGAAAGGCATGGTGTTAAAACAGAAGGGGCCGTATGGAGTGATAAATGCCGTTGCGGCTTGATCGGATTCTGCCATCTTAATTTGATGGTATCCGGAGTATGCGTCGAGGAAACACAATGAGTCGTGTCCTGCGCTAGTGTCGATAATCTGATCGATGCGAGGGAGGGGGAAGGGATCCTTTGGGCAAGCCTTATTAAGGTCCTTGAACTCGACTCATAGGCGCCAGGATTTGTCCTTCTTTGGTACCATCACCAGGTTTGCTAGCCAGTCCGGATGTTTTATTTCTCGAATGAATCCGGCCTCCAGTAACTTGGCTAGCTCCTATACCATGGCTTGTCGCTTAGGCTCAGAGAAGCGCCGAAGAGTTTGCTTGACCGGCTTGAATCCCTTTAGAATGTTAAGGCTATGCTTGGCCAGCCTGCGTGGGATTCCTGGCATGTCTGAAGGATGCCAGGCGAAGATGTCCCAATTCTCGCGCAAGAACTCCCCTAGTGCGGAGTCTACTGTGGGGCTTAATTGTGCCCCGATAGATGCTGTTTTTGTAGGGTTCGTTGGGTGGACTTGGAATTTTACTATTTCATCCGCTGGTTTAAAAGAGGTGGACTAGGATCATTTGTCCAGTATCACGTCGTCCCTGTCCACTATGGAGCGCTTGTGCGATTAATTCCTCGCCGCGAGGACTTGGATAACGCCGAGGGCGGTCATGGCTGTTTTATTTTCGGCGCGGAGTGCTATGTCCGGATCACTAGTTAGAGTGATGATTCCATTGGGCCCGGGAATTTTGAGCTTCATGTACCCTTAGTGGGGTATAGCTTGGAAGATCGTGTATGCCTCCCGCCCTAGAAGGGCGTGGTATCCGCTATTGAACGGGGCCACTTGGAATGTGATTTCTTCGGACCTGTAATTCTCCGGCGTGCCGAATACCACATCTAGTATGATTTTCCCAGCACATCGTGCCTCCCGACTAGGGATGATTCCTCTAAAGGTCGTGCTGCTTTGCTCAATGCGGCTTCTGTCTATTTCCATTTTTCAAAGAGTCTCCTCATAGATGAGGTTTAATCCGCTGCCGCCATCCATGAGCACTTTAGTAAGCCGGAAGTCGTCCACAATTGGACTAAGGACCAAGGCGGCTGGTGCTCGGGCTGTTCGAATTTAGGTTAAATCATCGGCATTGAAGGTGATAGCCGATTGCTCCATGGATTTATTGCTGCCACGTGGCAGACTTCGGCAAGGCTGCGGAGTGCTCGCTTACGCCTATTATTTGAGGCGAAGGTCTCGAAGACTGTCAATACTAAATTGTTGTTCTCCATGGGATGGTGCTCTGCGGTATTGTTGATGAGGAGATCCTCACCGCTCTTGGCCAACTGCCGGAGTACCCAACATGCTCTAAGGTTGTGTGTTGGTATGGTATCCGTTGTACCGTGAATTTTGCATGGCCCATTAAGCCATCCCTCCAATACGGTTCCACGCACTGTAGTGGGATTTTGCTTCTTTGTAATTGGATCGGGTGACTTACTAGAGTGCACCCTTTTAGTTCGGACTGGGGGTTTTGTCAGAGCTGGAGGATCCCAAAATTTAGCTTCGGTTTTCCAGGCGCTTTCCATCGCACAGTACTTCTGTACTATGGCCGCCAAGTCAGTGAAGTGTGCTATGTCACGGCGACTTATGGCATTGAGGATTCCCCTGTCCGTGCAAATTTTGCAAAAGAATGAAATTGCGTCTTCCTCGCGACAGTCCTTAACCTTGCTCATTACAAGGAGGAATCTGGCCCAATAGTGGTGTACTGTCTCTTGGGGCTCTTGTCTAATGTGGGAAAGATCACTTATATCTGGGTGGGTGGGTAGATTTAGGTCTGAACCCTGACCCGATCTGAGACCCAGGGGTGGAGGAGTTTCTGATCTTGGAAGCTCGGGCTCCGGGATGTTTCCCGCTAGGTCTGGCCCGCTGTCTGATTCTAGGTTCAAGGCTTGGACCATGTCCTCCCGTAGATGGGTATCCGGCTCGGAGAGCTCCGGAATCTAGACATAGTACGTCCTCAAGATGGAGGAATATTTTCTGAGTTGCTCCTCCACCACCGCTATCTGATGGGTGACCGGCGGAGAGTTAATCTCCCGTTGGTCGGGTTTAAGCCCAATCCGATCATAGTCCGTAGCGACTCCCAAAGCAGCGATGTGATCCAAGAGCTCGTTCAAGGAGGAGAGCTCCATTGGATCCATCCGCTCGGCGAGTCCCGAGCCGATGCGAAGGCGGTTTTTGATGACCCGAGAGGTCATCGTCGACGCAGCGGCCGAACTGGCGGTCATGAAGAAGTCGCCTAATCAGAGAGTTTGGCCTATAGCCAGGGCTCCCCCGGAAGTGATGTTGTCCTTGACAACAAGACGAGCCATCAAGCCTTATGATGACGACACAGTGGAACTCTCAATGAAAGCACCAATGTCGGTGTCAAAACCGGCGGATCTCGGGTAGGGGGTCCCGAACTGTGCGTCTAAGGCGGATGGTAACATGAGGCGGGGGACACGATGTTTACCCAGGTTCGGGCCCTCTCAATGGAGGTAATACCCTACTTCCTGCTTGATTGATCTTGATGATATGACTATCACAAGAGTTGATCTACCACGACATCATAGAGGCTAAACCCTAGAAGCTAGCCTATGGTATGATTGTTGTTGTCCTATGGACTAAACCCTTCGGTTTATATAGACACCGGAGGGGGCTAGGGTTACGCAGAGTCGGTTACAAGGGAGGAGATCTACATATCCGTATTGCCAAGCTTGCCTTCCACGCCAAGGAGAGTCCCATCCGGACACGGGTTGAAGTCTTCAATCTTGTATCTTCATAATCCAACAGCCCGTCCAAAGGATATAGTCCGGCTGTCCGAGGACCCCCTAATCTAGGACTCCCTCACCTTCCCCGTAAAAAGGAATAACCGTGGGCACGCTGCTCACTTTACCCCCTCCCTGCGTCTTCTCCAATCTCAGAGTCGCCGCCCCCTTTCTTCCTACCTCTCGAGCTCTTGCCTTTGCTTGTCGCCGCTGCGCCTTCGCCATCGTCGGCCCCCTGCTTCTCGCAGCCGCCATGGCTCCCAAATCCACCAAGGGTAAGGGAATGGCCAAAGATATCGGGGCGACGGAGCCGCCGGAGAGTGAGCAGGCGGCACGATGAACGCAGCTCGCCTACTTCCCCTCGACGGCCGGCGCGATCGAATTGCGGGATTACTTCAAGCCCCTGTGGGGGGTAAAGACGGGGCAGAGACGACGGGGCATGTAGCCACGCGCGTCATCCCCGCCAACTGCATCGAGGCCGCCCCAAATCGGTACCCTTTCTTTGTCGACTACTTCTCCTGCGGGCTCTGTCCCCCCTTCTCCGATTTCTTCAATGATGTCACGCACACCTATGGCTTCCATCTTTTGGATTTTACTCCGAATGCCGTGGCGTGCATGGATCTTTTCGCGCACCTTTACGAGAGCTTCGCCGGGGTGCATCCCAACACGGCGCTCTTCTGCCACTACTTCTTCCCTCAGATCCAACCAGGGGGCGCTATTTCCGGGTGCGTCTCCTGGATCGCAAGGGCCAAGGGGGCGTACCCAGAGAGAGCCATGAAGGAGAGGTGGGAAGAATGGCGGGGCCGATGGTGCTAGATTGAAGAGAAGAACCCGCCAGACTTTTGTCGGGTCCGCGACGTGCCGTCGGTTCGCCGGGGTGACTGGAGCGACATTGATGCTGACGATGGGAAGCTCACGGTCGCCACCACCAGGATCCTTCGCCTTACCGAGGCTGGGCTCACCCTTGAGATGATCGGGGCAGATTTCATCCGCCACCGAATCGCTCCTCTGCACAACAAGGGGAGGCCGGCCTTGGTTTTCATGAACGCCGCCGACATCATGAGGCTCCGCCCCGGCCTCGACCACAACCTTACAGTGATGAGGCACGCCCATCTCTGCCAACGACTCTTCCAGCTGGACGTGAACCGCGATGGCGAGGTCGAGCGGTCCAGCAAGGCCGCGAGGGCCGCCGCGAAGGTCGGCAAGGTCGCCAAGGGGCCCCTGTTCAGGTTGCCGGCGGGAGTGGTCCCGCTAAGCAACAACTCTCGCCGGACTGACATCATTGCCATGATGCCGGACTTCAGCGCACATGGCCTTGACCCGAGCTGGGTCGAGCCGGAGGAACTTCAGGTGCAGGAGTTCTTCGACACCTTGCACGAGGGGTACGTCACCGCCGAGCCGCGGCTCGTCCAGGACACCTCCCAGGTGGAGCTGGACTACATCGCCGCTAGGGCGGCGGAGGCGAAGCTCGTCGAGGAGGCCGACAGCACCGGCGGCGTGGAGGACAAGGCCGTGGCAGAAGTGGAGGAGAAGGAGCTCGCCCAGTGGGCGGAGGCCACCAGGGAGGCCAGCAGCGCCGGCACCGGGGCTCCTCTCGTCGAAGACGTGGTCGGTGAGTCAGAGGAGGAGGAGGCCATGGCCGTCGACCCTCCAGCCACGGGGAGAGGACGGGTTCTGCGGCGGGCCACCTCCGGTGAGTCGGTCCGGCCCGGCAGGGCCGTGCAGCTGCGGCGGGCCCAGGAGATGTCCGCATGCCAGACAAGGGTCGCAGCGGCGAAGAAAGTGGTGAAGGCCGCGGTGGCGAAGGAGAAGGCATCCGCTTCTTCCTCGGCAAAGCGCATTCAGATGCCACCTCCTTCCCCTCCTCTGGCAGACGTTGACGCGGGGGTCACCTTTGACTTCGGATCCCTCAGCCCAAGGAGGAAGAGGAAGGCAACAGAGGAGGAGGTGGATGACGAGTAAGTATCTTGCTCTTTTCTGTCATCTCCATCTCCTCAATCTGTACCGCTTGTCTTGACTTATTTTCATCTTTGCAATGATGCGGAGATGCTGGCCCAGAGGGTGAAGAGGGCCAAAGCCTCAGTGGGCGATCAGCCCCCGGTGGGTACTTCGAGGGCACCACTGGTGGTGCTGAGCAGCCCAGACAGCAGCCCCCAGTACAGCCCCCAGCATAAGTTCATCATTCACCCCTTGTCAACACGTGTTGGGGGCACAATCTCCTGGTGCTGACCTTACCGTAGTCACAGGAGGAGGACAGCAACAGGGGGAGCAACAGAGGGCTACCCCTAACACGCCGCCCCCATCAACCACGCCGCCCCGAGGGGCGTCCCCGACAAGGGCGCCAAGCACCGAGCCCATGCACACGGAGGAGGGGGAGGAGAACTCGGGCGCCGGTAGCTTTGCCTCGGCGCCAAATGTTGGCGGGGAGGGGACCTTTGCTTCCCAGCCCGACACTGGTAAGCCGCTCGCCTTTCTTCCCTGTTCTTTTTTTTTTCTTGCTGATTCTTGGTCTTGGCTTTGTCTCATCCCCTTCTTGGTGTCCAGATCGTCCATCGGCGGACCAGGAGGACATAGACGCCAACATTGAGGACGTCACCAAGGACGCCGTGGCAGAGGCCGAGAAGGTCGCCGCCGAGGAGTCCGCCAAGGGTGCTGCCGAAGACGCCGCCAAGGGGCCTGCCGGGGAGCCCGGCTAGGAGCCTACCGGAGGGGCCGACAAGGCCGCCACCGAGGAGGAGGTGGTTGATGACCAGCCTTCCTCCTCTGTTGCCTCCGGCTCCGGCAGCTATCTGAGGGTGACCGACGACCTCTTCGTACACCTCCCAGGGGCGTCCAGCTCCAGGGCGCCCGTCGAGGGAGAGGTGTTCGACGAAGAGGTGCTTGCCCCCGCCGGGCTCGAGGTCGTCGGCGAGCCGAGCGCCGGTGGCGACGACTCTCAGGAGGAGCGGCTTCTCCAGGCCATGGGCGCCAATTTTTGGAAGCTCCAGGCGCTCAACCGCGCCCGCCTGGACAAGGCCAAGTCCAGGATGGCAAGAGTGGACAAGGTGGAGGCGGACCTCAAGGTGCGCATCGCCGAGGCGCAGACTTGGTTCCACCAAGCTAGTGAAGAGCTGAAGGCCGCCCAGGGCGAGCTGGCCAAGCGCGACGTGGAGCTCACCATGAAGCTGGCCGACATCAAGAAGGCTCAGGAGACAGCGGAGGGCTTGGCCGCTGCAGCCGAGGCCGCTCGGACCCAACATCAGGCCGCGCTGAACTCCCAGGAGGAGGACCTCGCCAAACGCGAGGCGGACCTCGACGCCAAACTCCGCGCCAAGGACGAGGAGGTGGAGAAGCTTGTCGCGCAGCGGACCCAAGAGCTGGAGCAGAGGCACAGGGAGACTCTCGATGCCCAGGCTCTGGTTCACGCCAGCAAGGTGAAAGAGCTGGAGGTGGAGCGGGACGGGCTGAAGGAGCAGGCCCTGAAGTTGTCCAAGGAGAAGGACACGTTCAACAGCGCCCTGACAGAGGCGCGGGGCGCGGCCGTCAGCAGGGCCGGGGAGATCTTCGAAGCTAACAACTCCATCAGAGACCTCAGGATGAAGCTGGAGTGTCTCGAGAAGATGCTGTCGGAGGCCAGGGCCCGGGAGGGGACCCTGACCAAGAACCTGGAGACCGAGAAGCAGCTGCGGAAGAACGGGGCCCTCAACTTCAAGGAGCACGTGGAGGGCGAGAACCGCTGGCTTCACCGCCGTTGCCGACCAGGCCTCCATGCAGCTGGCCACCATGGGGATGCCCGACGTGAAGTACGCCCCGGAGCGGAACGTGAGCGCCAACTGCAGCCTGACTCTGTTCTTCGAGAGGGTCGTTGGCACCTTGGAGCGGCTTCACGCCAACTGGGGCCTCGCTGGCCGACGAGGCCCGGAGGCTTTGCCAGGGTACCATGACCAAGGTTCTCACCAAGATGGCGTACTGGAACCCCAACCTCGACTTCGACGCCGCGCTGGACAGCTTGCCGGCGGGTGTGGACCTCGCGGCGCTCAAGGAGCGTATCAAGCCCATCATCAGCCGCATAGGTGGAATCGGGAGGATAGAGGGCCAGCGCTGAGATTAGGCACCCCGTCTCCCATTGTCGCTGCAGGTTCATGACCAAGACAGTGTTTATCTTTAGTTAGAACCGCAACAAGAATTGGTGTAATATAACTCTGCAATGCTTTGATATGACGCATGCTATTTTCCTGTTCAACCTCTCTTTGTATGTCCACCCTACGTTTATCGGGTAGGTTTGTCATGCCAGAACCTGTGGCGGCGCCCCGGGATGGATCCCCAATGGCCTGCCGGGTGTGCTTGCTGCCAGGCGAACCACCTTGCCGCCCCCAACGCGGCCGCTCAAACTGTCGAGCTTGACTCGAGTCAGAGTCGAGAGTGTTGATGGTTGCGGAAGGCTACCCTGCCAATCTCGACGCGGCCGTCTGAGATGTTGAGCGGACTCAAAACAGAACAAAGGCGTTGCCAATCGCGGGAGGGACCCTTTGCGTGCAGGTTTTCCATACAAAGAACAAGATCTCCGAGGGGAATAACCTTATATTAAAAGGAAATACTTAATGTTTGGCATGACTTAGCTTTCTTGTTGCCGCACTGGCGTCCTTCGCGCTTGCAGGCGGCGCAGTATTCTCCTGGTCGTCTTCTTCTTCAGAGGCCATGGCGATGAAGAACTGCTAGGCTAACTACTAGACCAGATTCTCACAATTGTGCCCCCTACCTGGCGCGCCAAAGATGTCAGTGGGAAACGACACCTATGGGATCACAAGAATCCCGACTACGGTTGCCGGGGCGCGGGGTTGTGAGAAGAGAAGGATTAACAGTGAGCACAAGGTCGTTTACCCAGGTTCAGGCCGCGAGGATGCGTAAAACCCTAGTCCTGCTTTGGTGGATGTATTGAGTGTTCTTGAGCTCTCGAACTATCTAAGGTGGCCGTGTAGTTCCAAAGAGCCGAATCCTCCTCTAGTATGCCATGGGCCTCCTTTAATAGTCGAAAGGGGCTGCCACAGTGGCACACAGGAGGTGGAAAGGCCAACGGTACTATGAGCTTATCGCCTGTATTACAGGACAAGACGCATTTAATGCATCGCTTAGGTGTCCCCTAGCTTTATCGGGGACGGGAGTGAGGCTCGTCCCGTCCGTCACCTCTCCTCTTTGCTTCGACACGCGCTCTGGCCAGCGATGCATGCGGCGCTATGTAGGCAGGCAGCTGAGGTGGCGCGGTGGTAGGGTCTTCATGAAGATCTGCATGCCGCCATGCAGGCGCTTGCTGATCTGGCCTGGAAGCTGCATGTTGCCACGCAAGTGCCTGCCCAGTTGGTCGGGCTGGCAGCTGCATGCTAATGGCGGTGGAAACTTGGCTGGTGCGGGCCTGGCAGTGGCCCCGCTGATGTCCTCGGCAAGGGCCTTGACGGGGGCCCGACAAGGGTCTTGCCGTGGCGCGCAGTCGTCCCCGGCAAGATTCTTGCCGGGGTCTCGTGGCTTTCCTCGGCAAGGATCTTGCCGAGGGTCGCCGTCTTCTAGTCCTCATCTGATCTCATATATCTATGGTCTTGACAAAGATCTGCATACCACCACAGAGGAGCCTCCCGAGCCCTGGTCCAATCGTAGTTGGTTGGGTTGGAACCTGTGGGCTCAAGGGCGGCTCACTCTGTTGGTGTTTGGGCAAGTTGCCCCGGCAAGGTTCTTGCCGGGGCCGCGGAGGCCGCCCCTGCAAGGGCCTTGCCGGGGGCCTCCACCTCGCCCCTTTGTTGTCTTGTGTTTCTGGCCTTGGCGTTGCCTCTGACCATCTTGTTCCTCTGGCTTCTTTCCAGCTTCCCTCCCCTGCCCTGCTTAGTGTGGCCGTGGGCGCGGCTCTGACTGTCCGTGCACAAGTAAAGGGGTCAAAAGGAGCGCCCCTACTTTTGTACACCGACAAAGGGTGTCTAGGTCAGGCCTATTACCCTACCCTAGGTACATGTCATCGTCAAGAGCCCCGAACCTGGGTACGTCTCATGTGCCTTCGAGCTCATGCTCACTCTCGCTTTCGGAACCCGACGACGTCCTCATGGCTCCACCCACGATAAGCCACCCCCTGGCATCTAACGTGAGATTACCACGATGGATTGGTTCGAGGAGCCTCCAAATGAAATTGTAATGATCCTCACAAATGATGTGCTGATTATTTCTAATGAATAAAGTCTTGTTTTATTTCAAAAAAAGGAAGTTGTCCGATTTAAAGGAATCACGGCTCCACATGGGCAATAACTCCTGCCATCTAATTGGTTATTTTCATTTCTCATAACTAGCATTTATCTCTCCTTGGTCTTGGTGTCTTGGCTAATGGGACCTTTAACCAAGGACGGAGGTAATAAGTAGCAAGAAGAGAAACGACCACAATAGTTATCTTAAAGTGAAACGCCATCTAGTCTCTTTTTTGGGGTCCATCTTGTGTTTCTTAACTTAATGGCGAAGGTGCACATTTCACAACCATCCATAAAGAATAGAATGTTGTGCCATCTTTGTGAAGCGACCGTGTAATGTACTTATATATGCTATTGTTTGTTATAGCAATGAGTTCAAGTGACAGCATGCATGCTCCCCGTTATCGCCTAAAAAAGTAAAACATCGTGAGTTGCCAATGATGAATAATTTCCACAACCTGTCTGGTAGAAACACAACATCAATTCCTTGAAATTTCTTATTGCATTCAAATAATACGGTTAGTCTAAATATCATCGGATCGGCGGCACTCAGTTTGCATGTGTGAAAGATATGAACTTCCGTGTCTTTGGGTTACTCGAGTCCTTCTCGAACAACACTGCCTTGTATGTACCTGTGAGCCATCGAGTTGCAAGGCATCGATGACGAGTCGATAGTTTACACCATTCACAATCTGCTCCTCGCCACTCACCACCTTCACAAACCTGAGCCCATCATTGCCCCCCAGTTGGGTGTGCTCCAATACTGCCCACTTGCCAAGCTCCTGGATGTGCGGGTCAGCGATGTTCTTGATCTTAAACCAGCCCCCGGGGGATTGCTGTGGTTGGCGTAGCAACGACATGGACGATGGTGGCAATGGCCACAAGGAGGAGGCTGGTTCTCATGGTTTGGGGGGTTGAAGCTATCTGGCCTTGGATCAATCGATGGGCTTTGTGAAGTTTAAGATGAGGCTTGCAATGGTTGTGCTGATGGGCAAAGAAGACGACACTATATATATTGGCTTGAGCATGGTAGCAGTAGGGGCAGGAATCAATTACATATCTTTATGTCATGCAAATTTTTTTGAAGAATATTAATTTGATGCATATCATATGATACTATATTTGTATACTAATTAATGTGATGCATATCATATGATACTATATATGTATACCAATCAAAGTGATGCATATCATATAATACAATAACTACATACCAAATTAATTTATATATTTCCATACTGTTTCAGGACACCTACTCTCGTAGCCATATGAGATCTGTGTAAAAATGTTAGATTTACAAGGTGATCAATGATATGAATGCTAATTACCCACAGTTCATACATGATAGCCTAGTTAAAGGGGTGATTAGTGAATTGTTTTTATTGACTGGAAACAACAGGAATTTCCTACAACATACATTTTTGTGTTTTCATGTGTATATGAGAAAAGTACAAAGAGAAGTTCATAAGGGAGCAATAGAAAAATAATAAGAGAGAAACAAGAATGCTGACTACCATGAGGAGTGTAAGCAATATCAAAAAGCTACATGCCAGGCAACCGGTCAGGGTTCATGCTGGTACCCATCGTTCCCTCTCTTCTTCTCGGCAACGCGCGAGATAGATTAGAAGCAGCATGACACAGAGACGCGACAACGCCCCTCACAATGCTACCTCATCACCACTCGCTCCGCACGCCTCGCCCCTCCCCTGGCACACAGGCTCACCGCCGTCACTGCTAGCAGCAAATGTTTCCTTGTAGCTTCCCGCTCATCGTTTGTAGCCTCCCGTCTGCCGATTGCAGCTCCGCCACCCAAGGATTATGACACCACCGCAACTGTCCATCAGTGGTCGGGCTAGATGCAACTCCACCAACCGTCTGTTGCAGCTCGTCGTTCGCCAATTGTAGCATTGTCCCTGTACTGGTTGCAGCTCCCGGCCTCGTCGGACGATGCTCCCATGTATCCCCATTGCAGCAAAGCTGCTCACCGGTCGCAAGTCCCAGCCGCGTGGACCGCCATCCTCTGGTATGATCGCAACATTTTCACACGTCGGTTGCAATTTTTCCACCTCGTCGTCGAAGAATCCTCCCTCGTGTCACTGCCTATCCCAGCAAACCTTAGTCGGTCACAACAGAAGCCGTAGTTCATGGGCTTGTGGTTCCCATCAAGCCAGCACGACGCATCCCGCCGACCCTTGCAGCTCGCTTGACGGGCGGCCGAGCAGTGCCCGGTGGCGAGCAGGGGCGAAGGCTGCAGCACTGGTGCCCGTCCCCTATGCATTGTAGGTGTTGACATCAACCTTGAGGGAGATGGTGAAAAAGGAGGAGGAGGAGGAGCAGCTAGAGCTCACTTGGGCAACCAGGGGAGGGGTGCATCGGCCGCGCACTTCATTGAGGGACAAAGGAGGTCGCAACAGGGCGAAGGCGCGCGATCGGCTCGAGGAGAAACGCGGGGATAACAATGGAGATTTTTTTTGAAAGGAGGTCCCCTTTCAATAACAATGGAGATTTTAGTCAACGGGTATGGAGAAACAGGACGAGGGGGTGAGGGGAAATTGATGTGCTGGTCCGTCGAAGAGATGCGTGTGTGAGAGAGGGCCGGGCATTAGTCTAGTACGAGGTCATTGTGGGACGCACAATTCATTCGATCCCACGGCCAGCATCCGATCGGCATGAGCGCCGGCGGATCGCTGCAACAAATCGTTTATCTTACAATAATCCCAGCATTTCGTCGTCATCGAAAAAAAAAACCCAGCATTTGCTAGTGGATCCTATGTGATGCCGGTGGGCGTCATATAGTCACGGCTTCGCTGAAGCCCTACCAAAATGGACCGGCCAATTCGGCGAGTGTGCATTGGCTTCGTATTTTTTTTGTTCGTGACTAGAAGCTGGTTTTCTTGTATGTATAGTTTTTTTGTTTTGGTTTTCTGTTCGGTTGTCTGTTTCTGTTTTTTCTTCTTTATTATTTTCATTTTCATTTTTATCCTTTTCAAGTTTGTTTTTCTTTTTTCAAATACACACAGAATTTGTTTAGTACACGGTGACCATCTTTCAAATACACACTGAGCGTTTTTACGTATAATGAACAGTTTTTTCCATATACTTTGAACATTTTTAATATACGATAAACTTTTTTTAATTATATGATGAATATTTTATAATACATATACATAACATTTTTTAATATACGGTGAACTTCTAATATATATGCATGGAAAGTAAACCCATTGGCGTCATAAAGGAGGACTCTGCAGACAACCATGTTTCTCATCGGCCGTTGTGCTCTGATAGGCCGATTTAAGGGGCTTGTCCGAGAGCAATTAGTTGACGAGCGCATTTTCAGGAGCCTCCCAACAATCGCTTGGGGAGGTTGAGAGGGTGTCACTTGGTGTGCTCTCAGCCACCGCCACGTGTCGTGCTCTGGACACTTCCTTTGAATTTATTTTTCCATACGTGTTTTCGACTTTTTGGACGGGGTTTTCCCAGTTTTTTCAGCTTTTTGGTCTTCCACCGGTCTTTCTAAGATTTTTGGACGAAATAAATTTTGGGAAAAAGTTTTTTTGAGTGAATTTTTTTCTTCGGCGAGAGGCACGATTTTGCTTTCACCAGAGGCATATATTTGTTTTCGTGAGAGGCACGGCCGTGCCTCTCAGAAACTAAAAAAGGCACCATTTTTGTTTCCGCGAGAGGCGCGGTCGTGCGTCACAGAAACGGGAAAAGAATGTGTTTTCTATATTTTTTTTCCTTCTGTGAGAGGCTCGGTTTTTCTTCCATGAGAGGCACGGTTTTGCTTCTGCGAGAGGCACGGCACGGCACTGTTTTAAGCATACATGTATATAAAAATGTTAATTAATCATTTGAAAATTGTTGAACAAGTATTTGAATTGTTTTAATGTGTATAGAAAAATGTTGACCATGTATTAAAAAATGATGAACAAAATGGACATGTATATAAAAATATTAATCAAGCATTTGAAAAAATGTTGAAGAAGTATGTGAAAAATGTTAATCAAGCATTTGAAAAATGTAAAATATGTTTAAGAAATGTTGACGCGTGTTAAAAATATATTAATATTACATTTAGAAAATGGTCATCAAGCATTTGAAAAATGTTAAATGTGCATAGAAAAATGTTGACCATGTATTAGAAAATGTTAATCTTGAATTTAAAAATGTTAATCCAGCATTTGAAAATGTTTAAAAGTGTGTATAGGAAAAAACTGACCTTGTATTCAAAAGTTGAATCTTGTATTTAGAAAATGTTAATCAAGCTCTTGAAAAATGCTAAAAATATGGATAAAAAATATTGAACATGTATTAGAAAATATTAAATTTTATTGGAAAAATGTTGTTCACATATACAGAAAATGTAGAATGAAAACCAAAAATTTAAATCCAAAGAAGAAACGAAATAAACCAAAGAAATAGTAAATAAATAAAATAAAGAAAAAAGAAAAGTAACAAAAGAGAAGGGAAAAATTGAAAACCAAGAAAAGACACAAAAACCCGAAGAAAAAGGGAAAAAGAATGTGTAAAACCCAGCTCTTTTCCTTCTAGTAGGTCGCGCCCTATGTATTATACATGGAAGCGATGTTGGCATTGGGGCTAACTGTGCTGCGAAGCAACAACGAGATCCCAGGATTGGTCCCTCGCGCGCACCCATTTGCAGTACGATATCATGCTAGCCCTATTCATCACTTCACCTATTTATATTTATATATGAACACTAAAAACTATTTATTTATTTTTGCGTGGACCCTTTTGTTTCTTTTCTTGGAATTTTATTCCCTCATCTGAATTGGTACAAGAGCGTAACAACAAAGGGACCTCCATCTGGTGAATAATTCCAGAGGGAACATAAGGACTTTTAAAGCAGCTGTCGCTCGTTTTGTTCCTGTAGGCCTGGATGTGCGATGCGACGATAGATTGGTAGTGCTTCTGGTTCCGGCCTGAATTCGTGGCTGCGAATGATGTGCCAATGTGTATTGCACGAACCGGCCGACATAGTAGGCTTGTAGTTGCTGTCGCCCTATACCTGAAGGCTCTCTTTCAATCTTCATGCTCATGGTGGTCGGTAGTTTATCGGCTGAGTACGGCCTACTGGCGAACGGGTCTACAGACTCGGGAGCCAGCGAAGCCCCCAAAGTGAAAGTAGTGGTAAGCCATTTCATCCGGAATCATCATGATTTAGAAAAGTGGGAAACGGCCTGGTCTAGTTAAAGTAGTGGTTCTTCTTAAGGAAGGGAACGAATGCACAAAATAATTCAGAAATTACAAAAAAATTAAAAAATGCCGATACTTTTTTGAAAGCAAATATGATTGAGTATTGTACTCATATAAAAAGTTTCGACAAGGAGTATCTTGCATGGCTTTCTTGGCCAAAAAAACAAATCAAACGCTATATATACAAGTTACTGTTTTTTTTTTGCGGATGAATACAAGTTATTGTTCACAGTATTTGTCTTCGGAAGTTTATTTTCTTGCCTTGAAGTCAACACAAGTTATTAGTTGGTGAAAGTTCTTATAGGAGTGCAATACTTGATCATATTTGTTTTCAAAACTAAATCGATTTATTTTTTATTTTGTATAGTTACTAAATTATTTTGTACATATAAGGTGCGCTGGCACCTAGGTGCAGCAAGGTATTTCTCTATTTGTTAAGGGATTACTTTTATTTTATTTTTAGATAGTTAAGGGCTTTTTTAGGAGAGAAATAAGTTAACGCTATAGTTAGAGCAACTCTAGCAGAATCGTCGTACGAGCCAGATTGCCATAATAAACGTCAATATAATGTTTTTGACAGGAAAAACACACTTGAGAGTCCCCATATGGCTCTGGGCCGCGACAATTTATGGAGCTCACTCCATAAACGAGCTCGCAACCTCCGTATATGAAGGCGGGGCGGGTGAATATGGAGCTTGCTCCAAACTCAACCGCTGGTACAGGAGAAAGTATTAGCTTCTTCATCCCCGCGTCGCGCGCGGGATTTGAAGCAGTCTGGCCTTACACGCGCTACCAGCAAGCCAGTGCATCGGATTCCCTTGGTTGTACTAGCGGGCATTCACTATAAAGTTGCAAGGTGGAGTAGTATCAACATCTAGCCTTGCAAAACAAATGAGATGCCTTGCAAGATTTTGATGTTGACCAAGACCCAAAGTAGCAATGCCAGATGATTTTCGGAGGCAACAACTTCCAAAATTATGGATCCTTACAATGCCCGATGAATTGGTTGTGCCAAGCTGCAGGGTAATTCTTCCATGTTCGGTGTAACAATCAACACTCCCTTCCATATGAGGTCAGTCTTTTGCTTCATGCATCGCTAGAAGCATGGTTTTGTCCTCAGCATTGGGTGCTCGCATATGATGTTCTACATAAACCTTCACCATTGTTTCAGCGAACACTTTTGTGCACTTGATGATTGCATCTTCGATCATTCGTGGAGTGTCATCCATTGAATCTGCAAAAGAGCCATATGCAAGCATCCAAATGAAGGAAATATGCAATAGAGGCAATAATAAAGTTTTTATTTATTTCCGTACATCATGATAAATGTTTATTATTCATGCTAGAATTGTATTAACCGGAAACATAATACTTGTGTGAATACATAGACAAACAGAGTGTCACTAGTATGCCTCTACTTGACTAGCTCGTTGATCAAAGATGGTTATGTTTCCTAGCCATTGACATGAGTTGTCATTTGATTAATGGGATCACATCATTAGGAGAATGATGTGATTGACTTGACCCATTCCGTTAGCTTAGCACACGATCGTTGAGTATTCTGCTATTGCTTTCTTCATGACTTATACATGTTCCTATGACTATGAGATTATGCAACTCCAGTTTACCGGAGGGACACTTTGTGTGCTACCAAACGTCACAACATAACTAGATGATTATAAAGGTGCTCTACAGGTGTCTCCAAAGGTACTTGTTGGGTTGGCGTATTTCGAGATTAAGATTTGTCACTCCAATTGTCGGAGAGGTATCTCTGGGCCCACTCGGTAATGCACATCACAATAAGCCTTGCAAGCATTGCAACTAATGAGTTAGTTGCGGAATGATGTATTACAGAACGAGTAAAGAGACTTGCCGGTAACGAGATTGAACTAGGTATTGAGATACCGACGATCGAATCTCGGGCAAGTAACATACCGATGACAAAGGGAACAACGTATGTTGTTATGCGGTTTGACCGATAAAGATCTTCGTAGAATATGTGGGAGCCAATATGAGCATCCAGGTTCCGCTATTGGTTATTGACCGAAGACGTGTCTCGGTCATGTCTACATAGTTCTCGAACCCGTAGGGTCCGCACGCTTAAAGTTCGATGACGGTTATATTATGAGTTTATTTGTTTTGATGTACCGAAGGTTGTGCGGAGTCCCGGATGTGATCACGGACATGACGAGGAGTCTCGAAATGGTCGAGACGTAGAGATCAATATATTGGACGACTATGTTTGGACACCGGAAAGGTTCCGGAAGGTTTCGGACATTTATCTGAGTACCGAGGGTTACCGAAACCCCCTCCCCGGGAACTAATGGGCCTTGTTGGGCCCTAGTGGAGAGAGAGAGAGGCCGGACAGGGCAAGAGGCGCGCCCCCTCCCCTTGAGTCCGAATAGGACAAGGAAGGGGGAGGGGGCGGTGCCCCCCTTGCCTTTCCCCTCTCCCGCTCCATCCTTCCCCCTCCTTCTTGGACTAGGAAAGGGAGGGGCAAACCTACTTGGAGTAGGTTTCCCCCTCCTAGGGCGCGCCACCCCCTTGGCCGGCCCTCTCCTCCTCCCACCTTTATATACAGAGGAGGGGGGCACCCCATAGACACAACAATTGATCTCTTGATCTCTTAGCCGTGTGCGGTGCCCCCTCCACCATAATCCACCTCGATAATATCATAGCGGTGCTTAGGCGAAGCACTGCGTCGGTAGAACATCATCATCGTCACCACGCCGTCGTGCTGACGGAACTCTCCCTCAAAGCTCGGCTGGATCGGAGTTCGAGGGACGTCATCGAGCTGAACGCGTCCTGAATTCAAAGGTGCTGTGCGTTTGGTACTTGATCGGTCGGAGCATGAAGACGTACGACTACATCAACCGCGTTGTGCTAACGCTTCCGCTTTCGGTCTACGAGGGTACGTAGACAACACTCTCCCCTCTTGTTGCTATGCATCACCATGATCCTGTGTGTGCGTAGGAATTATTTTAAATTACTACATTCTCCAACAGTGGTATCCGAGTCTGGTTTTATGCGTAGATGTCATATGCATGAGTAGAACACAAGTGAGTTGTGGGCGATACAAGTCATACTGCTTACCAGCGTGTCATATTTTGGTTCGGCGGTATTGTTGGATGAAGCGACCCGGACCGACATTACGCGTACACTTACGCGAGACTGGTTCTACCAACGTGCTTTTCACACAGGTGGCTGGCGGGTGTCAGTTTCTCCAACTTTAGTTGAACCGAGTGTGGCTACGCCCGGTCCTTGAGAAGGTTAAAACAACACCAACTTGACAAACTATCGTTGTGGTTTTGATGCGTAGGTAAGAACGGTTCTTGCTCAGCCCGTAGCAGCCACGTAAAACTTGCAACAACAAAGTAGAGGACGTTTAACTTGTTTTTGCAGGGCATGTTGTGATGTGATATGGTCAAGGCATGATGCTAAATTTTATTGTATGAGATGATCATGTTTTGTAACCGAGTTATCGGCAACTGGCAGGAGCCATATGGTTGTCGCTTTATTGTATGCAATGCAAACACCCTATAATGCTTTACTTTATCACTAAGCGGTAGCGATAGTCGTAGAAGCATAAGTTGGCGAGATGACAACGATGCTACGATGGAGATCAAGGTGTCGTGCCGGTGACGATGGTGATCATGACGGTGCTTCGGAGACGGAGATCACAAGCACAAGAAGATGACAGCCATATCATATCACTTATATTGATTGCATGTGATGTTTATCTTTTATGCATCTTATCTTGCTTTGATTGACGGTAGCATTATAAGATGATCTCTCACTAAATTATCAAGGTATAAGTGTTCTCCCGAGTATGCACCGCTATGAAAGTTCTTCGTGCCGAGACACCACGTGATGATCGGGTGTGATAGGCTCTACGCTCAAATACAATGGGTGCAAAACAGTTGCACACGCGAATACTCAGGTTAAACTTGACGAGCCTAGCATATAACAGATATGGCCTCAGAACACTGAGACCGAAAGGTCGAGCGTGAATCATATAGTAGATCTGATCAACATAGTGATGTTCACCATTGAAACTACTCCAACTCACATGATGATCAGACATGGTTTAGTTGATTTGGATCACGTGATCACTTAGAGGATTAGAGGGATGTCTATCTAAGTGGGAGTTCTTAAGTAATATGATTAATTGAACTTAAATTTATCATGAACTTAGTACCTCGTAGTATTAGCATATCTATGTTGTAGATCAATAGCTCGCGTTTAGCTCCCCTGCTTTATTTTGATATGTTCCTAGAGAAAACTAACTTGAAAGATGTTAGTAGCAATGATGCGGATTGGATCCATGATGTGAGGATTATCCTCATTGCTGCACAGAATAATTATGTCCTTGATGCACCGCTAGGTGACAGACCGATTGCAGGAGCTAATGCAGACATTATGAATGTTTGGCAAGCTCGATATGATGACTACTTGATAGTTTAGTGCACCATGCTTTACGGCTTAGAATCGGGGCTTCAAAGACGTTTTGGAAACATCATGGAGCATATAAGATGTTCCAACAGTTGAAATTAGTATTTCAGACTCATGCCCGTGTCGAGAGGTATGAGACCTGTGACAGTACTTTGCCTAAAATATGGAGGATAATAGCTCAATCAGTGAGCATGTGCTCAGAATGTCTGGGTACTACAATTGCTTGAATCAAGTGGGAGTTAATCTTCCAGATAAGTTAGTAATTAACAAAGTTCTCTAGTCACTATCACCAAGTTACTAGAACTTCATGATGAACCATAATGTGCAAGGGATGACGAAAACAATTCCCAAGCTCTTTGCGATGCTAAAATCGGCGAAGGTAGAAATCAAGAAAGACATCAAGTGTTGATGGTTGACAAGACCACTAGTTTCAAGAAAAGGGGCAAAGGGAAGAAGGGGAACTTCAAGAAGAACAGCAAACAAGTTGCTGCTCAGGAGAAGAAACCCAAGTCTGGACCTAAGCCTGAGACTGAGTGCTTCTACTACAAACAGACTGGTCACTGGAAGCGGAACTGCCCCAAGTAATTGGCGGATACGAAGGATGGCAAAGTGAACATAGGTATATTTGATATACATGTTATTGATGTGTACTTTACTAGTGTTTATAGAAACCCCTCAGTATTTGATACTAGTTCAGTTGCTAAGAGTAGTAACTCGAAACGGGAGCAGAATGAACGGAAACTAGTTAAGGGTGAAGTGACGATGTGTGTTGGAAGTAGTTTCAAGATTGATATGATCATCATCGCACACTCCCTATACTTTCAGGATTAGTGTTGAACCTAAATAAATGTTATTTGGTGTTTGCGTTGAGCATGAATATGATTTGATCATGTTTATTGCAATATGGTTATTCATTTAAGTTAGATAATAATTGTTATTCTGTTTACATGAATAAAACCTTCTATGGTCATACACCCAATGAAAATGGTTTGTTGGATCTTGATCGTAGTAATACACATATTCATAATATTGAAGCCAAAAGATGCAAAGTTAATAATGATAGTGCAACTTATTTGTGGCATTGCCGTCTAGGTCATATTGGTGTAAAGCGCATGAAGAAACTCCATGCTGATGGGCTTTTGGAATCACTTGATTATGAATCACTTGATGCTTGCAAACCATGCCTCAGGGGCAAGATGACTAAGACTCCGTTCTCTGGAACAATGGAGCGAGCAACTGACTTATTGGAAATAATACATACTGATGTATGCGATCCATTGAGTGTTGAGGCTCGCGGCAGGTATCGTTATTTTCTGACCTTCATAGATGGTTTGAGCAGATATGGGTATATCTACTTGATGAAACATAGGTCTGAAACATTTGAAAATTTCAAAGAATTTCAGAGTGAAGTGGAGAATCGTAACAAGAAAGTTTCTATGATATGATCGCAGAGGTAAAATATTTGAGTTACGAGTTTGGCCTTCAGTTAAAACAATGTGAAATAGTTTCACTACTCACGCCACCTGGAACACCACAGTGTAATGGTGTGTCCGAACGTCATAACTGTACTTTACTAGATATGGTGCCATCTATGATGTCTCTTACCGATTTACCACTATCATTTTGGGATTATGCATTAGAGACAGCTGCATTCACGTTAAATAGGGCACCATCTAAATCTGTTGATACGACACCGTATGAACTATGGTTTAACAATAAACCTAAGCTGTCATTTCTTAAAGTTTGGAGTTACGATGCTTATGTGAAAAAGTTTCAACCTGATAAAGCTCGAACGCAAATCGGAGAAATGTGTCTTCATAGGATACCCAAAGGAGACAGTTGGGCACACCTTCTATCACAGATCCAAAGGCAAGACATTCGTTGCTAGGAATGGATCCTTTCTAGAGAAGGAGTTTCTCTCGAAAGAAGTGAGTGGGAGGAAAGTAGAACTTGATGAGGTAACTGTACCTGCTCCCTTATTGGAAAGTAGTTCATCACAGAAATCTGTTCCTGTGACTCCTACACCAATTAGTGAGGAAGCTAATGATGATGATCATGTAACTTCAGATCAAGTTACTACTGAACCTCGTAGGTTAACCAGAGTGAGATCCGCACCAAAGTGGTACTGTAATCCTGTTCTGGAGGTCACGTTACTTGACCATGATGAACTTACGAACTATGAGGAAGCGATGATGAGCCCAGATTCCGCAAAATGGCTTGAGGCCATGAAATCTGAGATGGGATCCATGTATGAGAAAAAAGCATGGACTTTGATTGACTTGCCCAATGATCGGCGAGCCATTGAGATTAAATGGATCTTCAAGAGGAAGGCGGACGCTGATAGTAGTGTTACTATCTACAAAGCTAGAATTGTCGCAAAAGGTTTTCGACAAGTTCAAGGTGTTGACTATGATGAGAGTTTCTCACTCGTATCTATGCTTAAGTCTATCCGAATCATGTTAGCAATTGCCGCATTTTTTGAAATCTGGCAAATGGATAAACAAAACTGCATTCCTTAATGGATTTATTAAATAAAGAGTTGTATATGATGCAACCAGAAGGTTTTGTCAATCCTAAAAGTGCTAACAAAATATGCAAGCTCCAGCGATCCATCTATGGACTGGTGCAAGCATCTCGGAGTTGGAATATACGCTTTGATAAGTTGATCGAAGCATATAGTTTTATACAGACTTGCGGTGAAGCCTTTATTTACAAGAAAGTGAGTGGGAGCACTACATCATTTCTGATAAGTATATGTGAATGACATATTGTTGATCAGAAATAATGTAGAATTATTCTGCAAAGCATAAAGGATTGTTTGAAAGGAGTTTTTAAAAGAAAGACCTCGGTGAAGCTGCTTACATATTGAGCATCAAGATCTATAGAGATAGATCAAGACGCTTGATAAGTTTTTTCAATGAGTACATACCTTGACAAGATTTTGAAATAGTTCAAAATGGAACAATCAAAGAAAGAGTTCTTGCCTGTGTTACAAGGTGTGAAATTGAGTAAGACTCAAAGCCCGACCACGGTAGAAGATAGAAGGAGAATGAAAGTCATTCCCTATGCCTCAGCCATAGGTTCTATAGGGTATGCCATGCTGTGTACCAGATCTATTGTATACTCTACACTGATTTTGGCAAGGGAGTACAATAGTGATCTAGGAGTAGATCACTGGACAGCGGTCAAAATTATCCTTAGTGGAATAAGGATATGTTTCTCGATTATGGAGGTGAAAAAAGTTTCGTCGTAAAGAGTTACATCGATGCAAGCTTTGACACCGATCTGGATGACTCTAAGTCTCAATCTAGATACATATTGAAGTGGGAGCAATGAGCTAGAGTAGCTCCGTGCAGAGCATTGTAGACATAGAAATTTGCAAAATACTTACGGATCTGAATGTGACAGACCCGTTGACTAAAATTATCTCACAAGCAAAACATGATCACACCTTAGTACTTTTTGGGTGTTAATCAGATAGCGATGTGAACTAGATTACTGACTCTAGTAAACCCTTTGGGTGTTGGTCACATATCGATGTGAACTATGGGTGTTAACCACATAAAGATGTGAACTATTGATGTTAAATCACATGGCGATGTGAACTAGATTATTGACTCTAGTGCAAGTGGGAGACTGAAGGAAATATGCCCTAGAGGCAATAAGAAAGTTATTATTTATTTCCTTATATCATGATAAATGTTTATTATTCATGCTAGAATTGTATTAACCGGAAACATAATACTTGTGTGAATACATAGACAAACAGAGTGTCACTAGTATGCCTCTACTTGACTAGCTCGTTGATGAAAGATGGTTATGTTTCCTAGCCATTGACATGAGTTGTCATTTGATTAACGGGATCACATCATTAGGAGAATGATGTGATTGACTTGACCCATTCCGTTAGCTTAGCACACGATTGTTGAGTATTCTGCTATTGCTTTCTTCATGACTTATACATGTTCGTATGACTATGAGATTATGCAACTCCCGTTTACCGAAGGAACACTTTGTGTGCTACCAAACGTCACAACGTAACTGGGTGATTATAAAGGTGCTCTACAGGTGTCTCCAAAGGTACTTGTTGGGTTGGCGTATTTCGAGATTAGGGTTTGTCACTCCAATTGTCGGAGAGGTATCTGTGGGCCAACTTGGTAATGCACATCACAATAAGCCTTGCAAGCATTGCAACTAATGAGTTAGTTGTGGAATGATGTATTACAGAACGAGTAAAGAGACTTGCCGGTAACAAGATTGAACTAGGTATTGAGATACCGACGATCGAATCTCGGGCAAGTAACATACCGATGACAAAGGGTACAACGTATGTTGTTATGCGGTTTGACCGATAAAGATCTTCGTAGAATATATGGGAGCCAATATGAGCATCCAGGTTCCGCTATTGGTTATTGACCGGAGACGTGTCTTGGTCATGTCTACATAGTTCTCGAACCCGTAGGGTCCGCACGCTTAAAGTTCGATGACGGTTATATTATGAGTTTATGTGTTTTGATGTACCGAAGGTTGTTCGGAGTCCCGGATGTGATCACGGACATGACGAGGAGTCTTGAAAAGGTCGGGACGTAAAGATCGATATATTGGACGACTATGTTTGGACACCGGAAAGGTTCCGGAAGGTTTCAGACATTTATCGGAGTACCTGGGGTTACCGGACCCCCCGGGAACTAATGGGCCTTGTTGGGCCCTAGTGGAGAGAGAGAGGGGCCGGCCAGGGCTAGAGGCGTGCCCCCTCCCCTTGAGTCCGAATAGGACAAGGAAGGGGGGGCGCCCCTTGCCTTTCCCTCTCCCCTCCTTCCTTCCCCTCCTTCTTGGACTAGGAAGGGAGGGCAAACCTACTTGGAGTAGGTTTCCCCCTCCTAGGGCGCGCCACCCCCTTGGCCGGCCCTCTCCTCCTCCCCCCTTTATATACAGAGGAGGGGGGCACCCCATAGACACGACAATTGATCTCTTGATCTCTTAGCCATGTGCGGTGCCCCCTCCACCATAATCCACCTCGATAATATCATAGCGGTGCTTAGGCGAAGCCCTGCGTCGGTAGAACATCATCATCGTCACCACGCCGTCGTGCTGACGGAACTCTCCCTCAAAGCTCGGCTGGATCAGAGTTCGAGGGACGTCACCGAGCTGAACGTGTGCTGAATTCGGAGGTGCCGTGCGTTCGGTACTTGATCGGTCGGATCGTGAAGACGTACGACTACATCAACCGCGTTGTGCTAACGCTTCCGCTTTCGGTCTACGAGGGTACGTAGACAACACTCTCCCCTCTCGTTGCTATGCATCACCATGATCCTGTGTGTGCGTAGGAAAAAATTTAAATTACTACGTTCTCCAACACCAAAGTGCCGCGACAACCTTCTCAAAATTAGAAAAGCACAGGAGACTGGCGGCATTCTCCGTTGTTGGAAGAAAGGTTCAATAACTTCCATGTCATCAGCAATTCGACGTAATAGTCATTTGGTCATGCAAAAGGGTCGTTGGAACACGTACTGCGGGAAGGTACTACATGGCACAAAAAGTAATCTTGCATCAATCGGCTGCTAACTATTAAGCAACCATCAATATGACCATGTCTTCTTCCACGTCAAGCATTTCACTCTCGAAGTAAGAGCTCGGATCCAAGGACGAATATCGAAAAGCATAAGCTCCACCATCGAATCCATCTAAAAAATAATGTGAATTGTATGTCATCTACATGAATCTATAAGCCCCTGAACTAAATCAACAAGAAAAGATTGGAAAAAAATACCTCAAGGTCGCTGTAACGCCCCGGATTCGATTCGCCAGGTGTCTGCCAGTTATTCGCCGTCGTTGCCACGTCATTTGCTTGCGTGTTGCACTTTGCCATGTCATCATCTGCATTTTTTATCATGTCATTATGTGCATCGCATTTGCATACGTGTTCGTCTCATGCATCCGAGCATTTTCCCCGTTGTCCGTTTTGCAATCCGGCACTCCTATGTCTCCCGGCGCTCCCTTTTGCCTCTTTTCGTGTGCGGGTGTTAAACGGTCTCGGAATGGCCCGAGGTTTGTCAAGCGGCCTTGGTATAGCACCGGTAGACTGCCTGTCAAGTTTCGTGCCATTTGAAGGTCGTTTGGTACTCAACAGTTAACCGGTAATCAGAAGGCCTCTTTCGTGTGCAGCCCAACACCCCTTCGAAAGTGGCCCAAAACCCAGCAAACTCCCCTCCATGCTCTCCGCCGTTCGATCACGATCGCGTGGCCGAAAACCGCACCTCATATGGACTCTCCTAGCTCCCTCTACCTATAAATATGCCCTCTCCCCCGAAAAATCGCGGATGAATCCTACCCTAAACCCTAATTTCCTCTCCGCGCCGCGCCGGACATGTCCGGTCCGGCCGGACGAAAATCGCCGCCGCCCCGTAGCCACTGGCGTCGCGCCACGTGGCCTCCCGCCGTCGTCCACCACGCTGGGCCCGCCCAGCCCATCGCTGCCCGCCCGGGCCCGGGCGCGCCCCGCCTCTGCTTGCAGCCTCCGCGCCGCCGCGCCGGAGTGCCCGCCGACCTCGCCGGACTTGGCTCCGTCGCCGGCGAAGCCTCCCGAGCGCCAGCAGCTCGCGGACCCTCCCGGCCCTGGTCGCGCCGCTTCCAGATCGCCCGAGCTGTTGCCCGCGGCTGCCGCTGAAGCCGCCCCGGCCGCCGAGAGCTCCGGCGACCTCCTCCCGCCGCCCTTCGTCTCCCTCCTCGTCGGCGTCTCCTCCGGCGCCCTCTCCGCGAGCTCCTCCGCTTCGCTGATCCGGTCGGGTGGGATGAGATCCACCGACCACCGATCCAAACGCCTCCCCGATCCACTCCGTCCGGTACCGCGTCGTCCGGGTTGATTTTTCGGAAGGGTATATTTCTAAGTCCCGTGATATTCCAGTATTTTCATGCATTTTCATCATGCCATAACTCTGTGTATGTAGCTCCGTTTCGTGCGTGTAATATGTCATAATGTTCGCCTCGATGAGTAGATCATTTGGTCTCATTGCATCATTTTCATTTGAGCTCATCTTGAAGCCCGAAATGCTGTTGAAAGAGTGCTATGTGATGTTAGTTTCTGTTTCTTATCAGAACATGCACTTTTGTCATTTTTGCCATGATTGATGTGTGCACCCTATGAACTTGAGTCCTACATGTGTTTTGTAATATGCCATGCCATCTTTCCAGGGGTGTATGCCATGTATTTTTGTGATCTCTGTGGCGACTAGCACAAGCATGCAAACTAGGCTTCCTGATGTTGCTGATTTCAGCCCTGTTTTGCTGATATTTTTATGCCATGTAAACTTGATGCTACAAAGAGTTCCATGCATATTTTGAGATACTTCAGTAAGGATGTTTTGAACATATGGTTATTCTATATCCATACATGTCCTTGTTTGCAATTATGGAGTGCCATATCTTGAGTCAATCGAGCTCTACTTTTGCTATAAAATGTTTCCTGGCAGGTTGTTTACATGTTATTCAATTTTGCCAAGGTTGTTGTAGTTGATCCATGCACCCTATGATGTTGTTCTTGCCATTTATAGCTTCTATGTCATGTCTTATTACTGTTGGTTGCCTTGCCATGCCATCTATTGCTCTGTGGTGAGTGGTTCAAGCTCACCAACATGCCTACTTATCGTTGTTCCTGCCATTTATGAATCTGTTATATAACTTGCCATGTTTACATGGGTGCCACCATATTTTTTGATCCTTTTTGGCTCATGGTCAGTAAGGGACTTTTGTTCTATGCAATTAGTAGATTCATGCCATGCCTTTGTTTGCCATGATAAGTTCCTGTAACATGTTGTTTGATAGCTCTAAACATTGCAACCTCGATGTTATTTACGCCAATGCCCAAGCTGTTATTATTTGCAATCTTGCCATGTCTTTTGAGCATGTTCTAGTGATTTCTGGAGATAGATCAGTGTTCATGTTTTGTTATGCTTTACCTGTACATCATGCCCATGCCTTTTGTTATTATGTTGGGATGCTGTAGCTTGTTGTTTTGGTGCTTGCAATATGCCTAGTTGCTGTTATGGACAGATTGTTGTCATGACTTGTATAGGGTGTATGTGTTGAACCGTTGCTCCATTTTGAGTGTGCTCTACATGAAACTTGCTTAGAATTGCATGTAGTTTCATATTATCATGTTGCATCCTTGTTTTGAGGTGTTTGCTTGATGTTTGGGTGCATTTTGCATCAATGCGATGTTTAACTTGTTTTGCTCATATCTTCTAGGCCGTAGCACCGAATTAAATGAACTTTATATGTAACTTGACTAGAATTTCGTGTAGATCATCTTGGTGCATCTTAACTTGCTGTTTAACAACTTGAACATAAAGTTATTCAGATCTGGACCAATTTCGAAATTTGCATATGAGGACTTACCGGAATTGTTATATGTTGTTCCTGGCCTCATTTAAACTTGCTTTGATGTGTTGCTCTTGTTTGCATCATCTCTTGCCATGAGTAGCTTCATGTAGCTTTTTCATGCATCATGCTTGTTTGTGCATCATGTCTTGTTCATGTGTGGTGTGTTTACTATGTTGTGTGCTTCTTTGTGTTAGTTCCCGTTTCGTTGCGATCGTGAGGATTCGTTCGTCTACGCTTGGTTCGGCTTCATCCGTTCATCTTCTTCATGGACTCGTTCTTATTCCTTGCGGGATTTCAGGCAAGATGACCGCTACCCTGGATCTCACTACTATCATTGCTATGCTAGTTGATTCGTTCTATCGCTATGCTGCGCTACCTATTACCTGTTTATCAAGCCATCCCAAATTGCCATGTCAGCCTCTAACCTTTTGCACCCTTCCTAGCAAACCGTTGTTTGGCTATGTTACCGCTTTGCTCAGCCCTCTTATAGCGTTGCTAGTTGCGGTGAAGATGAAGTTTGTTCCTTGTTGGAACATGGAGATGTTGTTCCTTGTTGGAACATGTTTACTTGTTGGGATATCACAATATATCTTATTTAATTAATGCATCTATATACTTGGTAAAGGGTGGAAGGCTCGGCCTTATGCCCGGTGTTTTGTTCCACTCTTGCCGCCCTAGTTTCCGTCATATCGGTATTATGTTCCCGGATTTTGCGTCCCTAACGCGGTCGGGTGATTTATGGGACCCCTTGACAGTTCGCTTTGAATAAGACTCCTCCAAAGAAGGCCCAACATTGGTTTTACCATTTGCCTCACCACCACCTACATTTCCCTTGGGAGTAATTAACCCAAGGGTCATCTTTATTCAGCCCCCGGGCGGTGCTTCTCTAAGTCTTGGCTCGAACCGAGCTGATCTGGGGCCACCTTGAGGCAACCCGAGGTTTGGTTTTACTCGTAGCTAGTCTCATCCGGTGTTGCCACGAGAACGAGATATGTGCAGCTCCTATCGGGATTGTCGGCGCATCGGGCGGCTTTGCTGGTCTTGTTTTATTCTTGTCGAAATGTCTTGTAGCCGGATTCCGAGACTGATCGGGTCTTCCCGGGGAGAAGGAATATCCTTCGTTGATCGCGAGAGCTTATCATGGGCTAAGTTGGGACACCCCTGTAGGGTTTAAACTTTCGAGAGCCGTGCCCGCGGTTATGTGGCAGATGGGAATTTGTTAATATCCGGTTGTAGTAAACTTGAAGCAAACTCTTCCAAAATACACCAACCGTGTGCGTAACCGTGAGTGTCTCTTTTCGGGGTTGATCGAGAGGAGAACACGGTTTCTGAGTTATGTTTGACGTAGGCAGGAGTTTAGGATCACTTCTTGATCATTACTAGTTGACGACCGTTCCTTTGTTTCTCTTCTCGCTCTCTTTTGCGTATGTTAGCCACCATATATGCTTAGCCGCTGCTGCAACCTCACCACTTTACCCCTTCCTTTCCCATTAAGCTTTGCTAGTCTTGTTACCCATGGTTATGGGATTGCTGAGTCCTCGTGGCTCACAGATTACTACACCACCAGTTGCAGGTGCAGGTTTCGCGATGATCATGACGCGAGAGCGATGTTTGCTTGTATTGGAGTTCTTCTTACGCTTCTTCTTGATCGGGGATAGGTTCGGTCGGCAGCTTTGGGCTAGCGGTGGTGGATGTCGTTTGAGTTTCTGTTTATGTTTCATCCGTAGTCGGATGTTGATCTTGTACATGATGTTGATGTATTCTTGTGGCATTTGTGCCTTATGTATGTATCCCCATCTATTATGTAATGTTGATGTAATGATATCCACCTTGCAAAAGCGTTTCAATATGCGGGTCTATCCTTGGTGGGACCGTCGAGTTCCTTTTAGATAGGGTCGCATATTGGGCGTGACAAGTTGGTATCAGAGCCTCGACCAACCCTAGGAGCCCCCCTTGATTGATCGTGTAGTTTGGCCGTTGTTGAGTCTAGAAGAAAACTGTTTTCGGAGTCTAGTTATATCGGAGAGTAGGAATTCTTTTTACTCCTCAGCCCCTTCGTCACTCTGGTGAGGAATCTTGACGTAGGTGTTTTGAATTACTCCTCTTCTCGTTCAAAATTTTCTTTAGGATCATGCGGTTGGTATTCCGATCATTGTTCCTCAGCTCTTTGCATCCGGTGCATTTCTCGCCAGGGTGATTCGACCCTCTTTGTTTTGCAAGTTCAATCCTCAGTTGTTTTCTTTTCCCACCCACCCACCTTTTTCTTGTCGGAACCGGAGTCTGTTATCGAGTATCCATCCTACTCGTGTGAAGTTTTGCTCTCTCTCCTCAATGATTTCAACCGGTGTTTTCTCTTCAAGATATTCGTCGTTTCCCCTTCCAAGTTGCCTTTGTTTTCCCGCCCTCCCACCCTTTTTCTTCCCGGAGTCTGAGTCTGTTTCGATCATCAATTTCATTCGTGTGGAGCCTCTTCAGTCTTCCCTCAATTATTTCAACCGGTGAATTCTCGTCTCGTTCGTCATTCCTCATCTCTTTTCTTCTCAGGTGGATTCAATTCAAGTTTTTCGGGTTGATCTTATTCTTTTCCCTCGGTTCAAGTGTTTTCCTTGCTCGTTGGTATCTCGCCATTCAATCATCCCGGAGTTCGTAAGATATCTCAGGAGATTCGTCTGTGTTCTAATTAATTCGAGGTTATCACCTCATTTAAATATTTCAGTTCTACCGGTGCATTCATCTATCTGTTCAACAATCATTTCCAACGGTGCTTTCCTTTAGTGGGCCCTAACCCACAGGTCTTTTCCCAGGATCTTACCTGACTCTTCTAATTGCCCGGAGTTATTCTCAAATTCTTTTCGAAATTTGACGTAAGTATGAATTTCATCAGTCACATGCCTTCTCCAAGATCGATTTCAAATTCTTTTCATTGTTGGCTCAACCTCTTCTTCCGGAGTACCTCAACAATTTTGATGGTGTTTCTCGTCGTCATTCTCAACTTTGAAGATCGAGGAAGAGTTTTTCCTCTAAATCTTGTCCGTTCTCCCGGAGATTCATGGTGCTAGCTCGATGTTATCCTATCTAATTGTTTCCATTCGTGCAATTCTTTTCATCCATCCGGAGTATTTCAGGAGTTGATTTCTGTTTCTTTTCACCGGAGGCCATCATTCCAGTTATCGTTCTCTATTTATCCCGGTGCCTCGTTCAAGTGTTCTTTAATCAGCTCATGATCTCTTTGTTCTTTTGCATCTAAATCCCCTCGAGCATATTTGTTCTCTAATTCTTCCCGGTGATTCATTCTCTTTCATCAGTCATTTTCGAATTCTTACGGTGGTTCGTTCAAGATTCTTTTCCTTGTTTATCATATTAATTCATTCGTTCTTTCCAATCCTACCGGTGGTTCATGCAGACTTTCTCAAGTTTTGCGCCATATTTCCCTTAATCATTTTCAAGAAGAATAAGTAGTATGTAAAATCCACTGCTTGTCATCAATTTAATTTGATGAAGGATAAGCATACAATAAATCTTATTCTTATTTCATCCAAGTGAGTAATCCCTTTCTTCGGAGTTTGTTCTTAATGAATAAATTCTAGCTCGAAGTGTTTTCATCTTTTCTTTTCCGGAGTTCAATTATTTCCTCAGCCATTTCATCGGAACTTCCATCTAAATCATCGCAAGGCTCATCGTATTCTTTCATCCGTCATTTCTATCTCGTCATCCTTTTTTGTCACCAGAGTCCTTCATGGTGGTTCTTCATGATTTAGTTCATTCTTCAAGTGTTCATCAAGATTCTTTTCGGTGGAGTTCAACTATCTTTTCTTCTTGCATCTCTAAGTGTAATTAATTCTCCGTATTCTTTAGAATTGGATTTTTGCATGTCTTTGTTCTTCTCAGATATTCAAATCCACTCAATCCTTCCTTCTAAGTTCTTTTCATTCAACTCTTCAATTCTTTCCGGAGGATTTGTGTCATGTCTTCATCAAGTATCATTCCATCCTCTCTAGTTTGTGTTATATTCTTTCAATGTTTCAGCCGGAGTGCTACCTAAATCGTTTCAGTCTTATTCATTTCTTTTCTCATTCTAACCACTCCGGTTAGAATGAGTGGTTTCATAGTCTATCTGATTCCATGAGCTTTCGATTCTCGTCTTTCTCGTCGTTCCTCTCTTCTTCTCGAGTGCTCTCGATTCCTTGCTTCTTCTTTGAGTTCTTGTTTCACCTCATCCCTTTTTTCCCTTCCGTCTCGGTCCTAAGATCTCGGGACGAGATCTCTTGTTAGTGGAGGAGTGTTGTAACGCCCCGGATTCGATGCGCCAGGTGTCTACCAGTTATTCTCCGTCGTTGCCATGTCATTTGCTTGCGTGTTGCACTTTGCCATGTCATCATCTGCATTTTTTATCATGTCATCATGTGCATCGCATTTGCATACGTGTTCGTCTCATGCATCCGAGCATTTTCCCCGTTGTCCGTTTTGCAATCCGGCACTCCTATGTCTCCCGGCGCTCCCTTTTGCCTCTTTTCGTGTGCGGGTGTTAAACGGTCTCGGAATGGCCCGAGGTTTGTCAAGCGGCCTTGGTATAGCACCGGTAGACCGCCTGTCAAGTTTCGTGCCATTTGGAGGTCGTTTGGTACTCCAACGGTTAACCGGGTAACCGTAAAGGCCTCTTTCGTGTGCAGCCCAACACCCCTTTCAAAGTGGCCCAAAACCCAGCAAACTCCCCTCCATGCTCTCCGCCGTTCGATCATGATCGCGTGGCCGAAAACCGCACCTCATTTGGACTCTCCTAGCTCCCTCTACCTATAAATATGCCCTCTCCCCCGAAAAATCGCGGATGAATCCTACCCCAAACCCTAATTTCCCCTCCGCGCCGCGCCGGACATGTCCGGTCCGGCCGGACGAAAATCGCCGCCGCCCCGCAGCCACTGGCGTCGCGCCACGTGGCCTCCGCCCCGTCCACGCGTAGAGGCCGGCCAGCCCATCGCCCCGCCCGGCCGCGCCGGCCAGCCCAGACCTCCGCGCCCGCGCCTCGCGGAGTGCCCCGCCGACCTCACGGACTTGGCTCCGTCGCCGGCGAGCCCTCACCGGAGCGCCAGCCCTCGCGGACCCTCCGGCCAGCTGGTCGCGCGCCCCAAGATCGGCCCGAAGCTGCCGCCCGGCCATGAGCTCCGGCGACCTCCTCCCGCCGCCTTCGCCTCCCTCCTCATCTCGCCAGGCGTCTCCCGGCGCCCTCTCCCGTGAGCTCCTCCGCCCGCCTCGGATCGGTCGGGTGGGATGAGATCCACCGACCACCGATCCAAACGCCTCCCCGATCCACTCCGTCCCGGTACCGCGTCGTCCCGCGTTGATTTTTCCGGAAGGGTATATTTCTCTAAGTCCCAGATGTTCCAGTATTTTCATGCATTTTCATCATGCCATAACTCTTTGTATGTAGCTCCGTTTCGTGCGTGTAATATGTCATAATGTTCGCCACGATGAGTAGATCATTTGATCTCATTGCATCATTTTCATTTGAGCTCATCTTGAAGCCCGAAATGCTGTTGGAAGAGTGCTATGTGATGTTAGTTTCTGTTTCTTATCAGAACATGCACTTTTGTCATTTTTGCCATGATTGATGTGTGCACCCTATGAACTTGCGTCCTACATGTGTTTTGTAATATGCCATGCCATCTTTCCAGGGGTGTATGCCATGTATTTTTGTGATCTCTGTGGAGACTAGCACAAGCATGCAAACTAGGCTTCCTGATGTTGCTGATTTCAGCCCTGTTTTGCTGATATTTTTATGCCATGTAAACTTGATGCTACAGAGAGTTCCATGCATATTTTGAGATACTTCAGTAAGGATGTTTTGAACATATGGTTATTCTCTATCCATACATGTCCTTGTTTGCAATTATGGAGTGCCATATCTTGAGTCAATCGAGCTCTACTTTTGCTATAAAATGTTTCCTGGCAGGTTGTTTACATGTTATTCAATTTTGCCAAGGTTGTTGTAGTTGATCCATGCACCCTATGATGTTGTTCTTGCCATTTATAGCTTATATGTCATGTCTTATTACTGTTGGTTGCCTTGCCATGCCATCTATTGCTCTGTGGTGAGTGGTTCAAGCTCACCAACATGCCTACTTATCGTTGTTCCTGCCATGTATGAATCTGTTATATAACTTGCCATGTTTACATGGGTGCCACCATATTTTCTGATCCTTTTTGGCTCATAGTCAGTAAGGGACTTTTGTTCTATGCAATTAGTAGATTCATGCCATGCCTTTGTTTGCCATGATAAGTTCCTGTAACATGTTGTTTGATAGCTCTAAACATTGCAACCTGATGTTATTTCTGCCAATGCCTGAAACTGTTATTATTTGCAATCTTGCCATGTCTTTTGAGCATGTTCTAGTGATTTCTGGAGATAGATCAGTGTTCATGTTTTGTTATGCTTTACCTGTACATCATGCCCATGCCTTTTGTTATTATGTTGGGATGCTGTAGCTTGTTGTTTTGGTGCTTGCAATATGCCTAGTTGTTGTTATGGACAGATTGTTGTCATGACTTGTATAGGGTGTATGTGTTGAACCGTTGCTCCGTTTTGAGTGTGCTCTACATGAAACTTGCTTAGAATTGCATGTAGTTTCATATTATCATGTTGCATCCTTGTTTTGAGGTGTTTGCTTGATGTTTGGGTGCATTTTGCATCAATGCGATGTTTAACTTGTTTTGCTCATATCTTCTAGGCCGTAGCACCGAATTAAATGAACTTTATATGTAACTTGACTAGAATTTCGTGTAGATCATCTTGGTGCATCTTAACTTGCTGTTTAACAACTTGAACATAAAGTTATTCAGATCTGGACCAATTTCGAAATTTGCATATGAGGACTTACCGGAATTGTTATATGTTGTTCCCGGCCTCATTTAAACTTGCTTTGATGTGTTGCTCTTGTTTGCATCATCTCTTGCCATGAGTAGCTTCATGTAGCTTTGTCATGCATCATGCTTGTTTGTGCATCATGTCTTGTTCATGTGTGGTGTGTTTACTATGTTGTGTGCTTCTTCGTGTTAGTTCCCGTTTCGTTGCGATCGTGAGGATTCGTTCGTCTACGCTTGGTTCGGCTTCATCCGTTCATCTTCTTCATGGACTCGTTCTTCTTCCTTGCGGGATTTCAGGCAAGATGACCGCTACCCTGGATCTCACTACTATCATTGCTATGCTAGTTGATTCGTTCTATCGCTATGCTGCGCTACCTATTACCTGTTTATCAAGCCATCCCAAATTGCCATGTCAGCCTCTAACCTTTTGCACCCTTCCTAGCAAACCGTTGTTTGGCTATGTTACCGCTTTGCTCAGCCCCTCTTATAGCGTTGCTAGTTGCAGGTGAAGATGAAGTTTGTTCCTTGTTGGAACATGGAGATGTTGTTCCTTGTTGGAACATGTTTACTTGTTGGGATATCACAATATATCTTATTTAATTAATGCATCTATATACTTGGTAAAGGGTGGAAGGCTCGGCCTTATGCCTGGTGTTTTGTTCCACTCTTGCCGCCCTAGTTTCCGTCATATCGGTATTATGTTCCCGGATTTTGCGTCCCTAACGCGGTCGGGTGATTTATGGGACCCCCTTGACAGTTCGCTTTGAATAAGACTCCTCCAAAGAAGGCCCAACATTGGTTTTACCATTTGCCTCACCACCACCTACATTTCCTTGGGAGTAATTAACCCAAGGGTCATCTTTATTCAGCCCCGGGCCGGTGCTTCTCTAAGTGCTGGCTCGAACTAAGTTACTGCGTAGGCCACCTTGAGGCAACCCGAGGTTTGGTTTTACTCGTAGCTAGTCTCATCCGGTGTTGCCTCGAGAACGAGATATGTGCAGCTCCTATCGGGATTGTCGGCGCATCGGGCGGCTTTGCTGGTCTTGTTTTATTCTTTGTCGAAATGTCTTGTAGCCGGATTCCGAGATCGATCGGGTCTTCTCGGGAGAAGGAATATCCTTCGTTGATCGCGAGAGCTTAGCATGGGCTTGTTGGGACACCCTGCAGGGTTTAAACTTTCGAGAGCCGTGCCCGCGGTTATGTGGCAGATGGGAATTTGTTAATATCCGGTTGTAGTAAACTTGAAGCAAACTCTTCTAAAATACACCAACCGTAGCGAAATCGTGAGTGTCTCTTTTCGGGGTTGATCGAGAGGAGAACACGGTTTCTGAGTTATGTTTGACGTAGGCAGGAGTTCAGGATCACTTCTTGATCATTACTAGTTGACGACCGTTCCTTTGTTTATCTTCTCGCTCTCTTTTGCGTATGTTAGCCACCATATATGCTTAGCCGCTGCTGCAACCTCACCACTTTACCCCTTCCTTTCCCATTAAGCTTTGCTAGTCTTGTTACCCATGGTTATGGGATTGCTGAGTCCTCATGGCTCACAGATTACTACACCACCAGTTGCAGGTGCAGGTTTCGCGATGATCATGACGCGAGAGCGATGTTTGCTTGTATTGGAGTTCTTCTTCTGCTTCTTCTTCGATCAGGGGATAGGTTCCGGTCGGCAGCCCGGGCTAGGTGGTGGATGTCGCTTGAGTTTCTGTTTATGTTTCATCCGTAGTCGGATGTTGATCTTGTACATGATGTTGATGTATTCTTGTGGCATTTGTGCCTTATGTATGTATCCCCATCTATTATGTAATGTTGATGTAATGATATCCACCTTGCAAAAGCGTTTCAATATGCGGGTCTATCCTTGGTGGGACCGTTGAGTTCCTTTTGGATAGGGTCACATATTGGGCGTGACAGTCACGTGGTGGAAGGGGTGGGGCAGCCAGACAGTGGGTAGAAGGTGTGAGGCTACTGCGAAGCATGGGAGGTCCGAGAATGGCTCAGCGGAGGCCACAACCTAGTTCTTGATGTGTGGCTGGTTATTTGGCTTTGATTTCTATGTGACTTCTTGTGGCAGCTATATTGGTGGTCGGAAGGTGAAATCTGTGTCGCTTGCTCAAGAAGATGTTGGGGAACATAGCATGCAATTTCAAAATATTCCTACGCTCACGCAAGATCTATCTAGGAGATGCATAGCAACGAGAGGGGAAGAGTGTGTCCACGTACCCTCGTAGACCGAAAGCGAAGCGTTAGGTTAACGCGGTTGATGTAGTCGAACGTCTTCACGATCCAACCGATCCAAGTACCAAACGTATGGCACCTCCGTGTTCAGCACACGTTCAGCTCGATGACGTCCCTCGAACTCTTGACCCAGTAGAGGGTCAAGGGACAGTTCCATCAGCACGACGGCGTGGCGACGGTGATGGTGATGTGATCCGCGCAGGGCTTCGCCTAAGCACTACGACGCTATGACCGGAGGTGTAAACTGTGGAGGGGGGCACCACACATGGCTAAGAGAATAACTGTTGTGACTTTGGGGTGCCCCCCGCCCCCGTATGTAAAGGAGGGGAGGAGGAGGCCAGCGGCCAGGAGGGACGCGCCAAGGGGGGAGTCCTACTAGGACTCCTAGTCCTAGTAGGATTCGCCCCCCCCTTTCCTTTCTCCACCGGTGTAGGATCAAAAGTATCTAGAGGGGGGGGGGGTGATTAGACTACTTGACCAAATAAAAATCTAGCCTTTTCCCAATTTTAAGTCTTGGCAGATTTTAGCAACTTAGCACAAGTCAAGCAATCAACCTACACATGCAAATCTAAGAGTATAGCAGCGGAATGTAAAACATTTGCATATGAAGGTAAAGGGAGGAGTTTGGAGGGAGAAAACGCAATGTGGACACGAAGATTTTGGCGTGGTTCCTATAGGTGGTGCTATTGTACATCCGTGTTGATGGAGACTTCAACCCACGAAGGGTAACGGTTGCGCGAGTCCACGGAGGGCTCCACCCACGAAGGGTCCACGAAGAAGCAACCTTGTCTATCCCACCATGGCCATCGCCCACGAAGGACTTGCCTCACTAGGGTAGATCTTCACGAAGTAGGCGATCTCCTTGCCCGTACAAACTCCTTGGTTCAACTCCACAATCTTGTCGGAGGCTCCCAAGTGACACCTAACCAATCTAGGAGACACCACTCTCCAAAAGGTAATAGATGGTGTGTTGATGATGAACTCCTTGCTCTTTTGCTTCAAATGATAGTCTCCCCAACACTCAACTCTCTCTCACAGATTTGGATTTGGTGGAAAGATGATTTGAGTGGAAAGCAACTCGGGGAAGGCTAGAGATCAAGATTCTTGTGGTTGGAATGGAATATCTTAGTCTCAACACATGAGTAGGTAGTTCTCTCTCAGAATATGTATGTTGGAAGTGTAGGCATGTTCTGATGGCTCTCTCCACGAATGAAGAGTGGGTGGAGGGGTATAAATAGCCTCCACACAAAATCTAACCGTTACACACAATTTACCAAACACGGTGGGACCGAATCATGTATCGGTCAGACCGATTTAGTTCAAAATGTGAACGTTAGGATTTTTGGTGGGACCGACATGTCAACTCGGTGGGACTGATTTCATTAGGGTTAGGTCATAACGTAATCTCGGAGAGACCGATCACATAAACTCAGTAGGACCAATTTCTGTAATAGGCAAACAGAGAGTTGGCCAGGCAAACTCGGTGGGACCGAATCTCTCATTTCGGTGAGACCGAAATGTTACGAAAGGGAAACAGAGAGTTTGCATTGCGAACTCGGTGGAACCGATCACTCATCTCGGTTGGACCGAAACGTTACGAAGGGAAACAGAGAGTTTGCAATCCCATCGGTGAGACCGAGGTCCCTATCGGTGAGACCGAAGTGACTAGGGTTTCTGGCAGTGGCTATGTCAAGTGAACTCGGTGGCGCCAGATAGATAATTTCGATGCGGCCGAGTTTGACTTTTGGTTTGGGACATATGTGGATATGAGAAAGTGGTTGAGGGCTTTGGAGCATATCACTAAGCACTTTGAGCAAGCAAGCCATTAAGCAACACCTCATCCCCTTTTAATAGTATTGGCTTTTCCTATGGACTCAATGTGATCTTGGATCACTAAAATGAAAATGTAGAGTCTTGAGCTTGAGCCAATTTGTGTCCTTAGCATTTTGAGGGGTCCACATTCCTAATCCATGCCATGCCAATCATTGAACTTTCTGAAATGATCATCTTGAAACAACATTAGTTCAATGAGCTATATGTTGTTAGGAATTACCAAAACCACCCAGGGATAGTTGCACTTTCAATCTCCCCCTTTTTAGTAATTGATGACAACATATAGATCAAAGCTTCGACAAATGATAATAGGATTGAAATACATCATCGCTTTGAGAAGTATGTGATAAGCAAGAGCTCCCCCTAAATTTGTGCATTATTTAAAATTTGCTTTTGAATGTAAATGCATAATCGATTAGCATCATGGGTTACTCTTCCATGTCACATACATCTTGGTGGAGCGCTCAAAATGATAGAAAGTAGAAGCATGCACTCATCACCAAGAAAAGTGAATGATCATATATGAGATATAAAAGATAGCATCATTCAAGCATAAGCATTAAGGTAGAATATGATCAAACACATGATCATACAAGTATCTCACACACAAACATAAAGAGTATTAAACAAACACACACAAAAGTATCAACCAAGTAGCGAAAGACCAAAGAAGCAAAATGCTCTCTCTCGAAGCCTATGATCTATACAGTTCTCCCCCTTTGGCAACAAGTTACCAAAAAGTTTGAAAAGGCATAGTGTTATGCGGCTCTATAGGCTTGATCTTCGGGAGGTGGTGTAGAGAGGACTCCAAGGACGAAAGCATCTGTAGACGTTGTTGGAGCTGGTGGAGTGGCAACTGGAGGTGGCACTGAAGTTGTAGCTCCTGGTGCTGATGTGGTAGCTCTAGTGTCAGCCATGGGCACTGCAGCAGATCTCTGACCTCTGGGCACTCTCTGAAAGGCATCTGTGGTAGCTTGCCCTTTCCTCTCCTCAGCTTCTTCTTGGAGCTGCTCAACAGCTGCCTGCATCTCAGTCACTTTAAGATCAAGGTCATATAACTTGGTCTCAATGATCCTCTCCAAGCTCTCCTGATTTTGAGTCAGGGTGGCCAACCACTTCTCAATCCTCAAAGTTGCTTGAATCAGATATCCAAGCTGATCTTGTTTGCTCTTCAGAAACACTTGAGATGCCTCTTCAACACTTGGCATCCTTGTAGCCTTCTCAGCCTTTGCCTTCTCTCTCTTTTCTTGTGCTTGCACGGATGTGGGATCATCCTCATTCATCACAACAGTGTTGTCCTCAAATTCTGGTCTCAAGGGTAAATGCTCCTTGTCCAAGAGATAAGTGTTTGTGCCCATCTTGGAGTTGATGAGCACCTGAATATGTGGAGCATACCCACAAGATCTTTTCTGATCAGTAGTTGTCCTCTTGATTGTTTCAACAATCAGGCTCATAACTTTGAACTTCTGAGGCACATCAAATATCTGTAGCAAGTTGATTGAATGGCTTCTGATCATCTTGTGATCTCCAGATTTGGGCAACAATGTATGCCTCAATATAGTGTTGATTGTAGCTAGACCAGACAACATGTAATGAACAGATCCAAGCCTATGTGTGTCCAATGCCTTGTCTGGGATCTCCTTGTACATGTTGGCCATAGACTTGTGATCTTTCTTCTTCTTGGGATAGACATCCAAGTCATCTTCATGCTCTTCAGGGGCATTTATAAACTTTGCCCACTCATCAATAGTTGACTGGTACCTTGTACCCTCAGACATCCATACAATTCTACCATCTGGATAAAAATGAGCTGTGTAGTAGAATTGCATGGTGAGTTCATCACTCCATTTTGTCAGCTTCTGAACCACAAACTTGTCAACACCACATGCTCTGAAGCTCTCATGTACACCTGGAAAGTGATCTTCATTCTCATCAATGTAATCCCAATCATCCCACTTCATATCACACACAATGGGCTTCTTGTCAAGCAGAATGGTTTCATAGAAATCTTGTTGTTCTTTGGTGTGGAACCTGTAGTCCACAGCAGGCTTTCTCCTTACAGAATAAGGGTCACTTTGTCTCCAAAGTCTCAGACCTGCATCCTTCCTGATACTCATATATTCTGCCACTGGATGGCTTTCATTATGATCTGGAATCTTTGGTTTAACCTTTCTAGGCACTTGGGTTTTAGCATCTTCTTCCTTAACTTCAGGCACTGGGGCCTTGTTCTTCTCTGTAGCTGGAATGTTCCTAGTGCTCCTCTTGGGTTTTGGAGCTGGGAAGAAGCTTTGGGGGTAGTCTTGGGCTTTGAAGGGGCAGCCCTAGACTTAATTGCATCCCCCATCAGCTTTTGGGACTTGGGTGCTGGTGCAACATCCACTTCCTCTTCCTCTTCTTCAGAATCTCTCACCATGGTTGATTTTCCAAGTACTTTTGTAGTTGTGCTTCTTGCCCTTTTCTTCTTCTTTCCACCGGCCACATCATCATCTGACTGTTCTATAGTGAACTGCATGGTTTCTCCTATTGGAACTTTCCTTGGCTTGGATGTTGGCACTCTTTTGGCAGGAACTTTCTTTTGCATACCGGGCTTTGTTACAACAACAGTTCCATATTCCTTCTTCAACACTTTCTTCTTGGAGATTACTTCTTACTCAGTGGCCACATAGTCCTCATCCTCTGAGTCTGAGGTTCTCTTCTTCCTTGATCTAGTGGCTGCCTTGGGAAAATTCCTTGGAGTGCTCCTACTGCCCTCATCATAGCTGCTAGAGGGACTAGTGCCCTCACTCAAGTTCACTTGCTCTTCTGATTTGTTCTGGCTATCACTCTGGTCAGACCTATTGGCAAAGCAAACTGACAACAGACCCTGCGAATAGATATAGATGAGGTAGAGTGGATGAGCATCACGAAGTGTAGAGTTTTTGCAAAACAGATGAGTCAAAAACTTAGTTTTAGTTTTCCACAGAAAGCATTTCGGAGCTACCGATTTGTTAAACTCGGTGACACCGAAGCAACTGTTGGCGTCTAAACTGGTGAAACTGGTCAGACTGAGACACAGTTCGGTGACTCCGAGATTGCTAGGGTTTCACAGAGAGTTGAACTCGGTCGCACCGATTTGCGACTTTCGGTCAGACCGAAAAGCGCAAGTGCAATGGCCTAAGCCAAATCGGTGAGACCGATTTCTACAACTCGGTCGGTCCGATATGAGTTCGGCGGAAACCTAACCCTAAATTTTTGAATCAAACCTAATCTAAGGGATGTTTTCTCTGGATAGATTGATCCCATACGTGTTAAAGAACATGGCATTGCATTGTGCTAAGAATCGGAGTAAGGAATTAGCACAAAAGGTTGAACTCATACCCTAGTTTGGCGGTGAGTTTGCTACAGCGGCAACGGCGGTGTTGAATCCCGTTGATGGTGATGGAAACCAGTGGCGGGAGGTTGTTGGCGACAAGAAGACGATCTGGAGACCCGAGGCGGCAGAGCAGGACACGCGCGGGATGAGGGGTTTTGAAGAAATTTCCAAAATCTCACCCGTCGATATATATATCCTGACCCTGTCGGTGTGACCGAGTGGGACAACTCGGTGGCACCGAGATGCAGAATCGCAAGCGGTTACTGCAACTCGGTGTGACCGAAAAGTTCTAATCGTTTGCACCGAGATTGAAAACCTAGATCAACTCAGTGGACTCAGTGTGACCGAAGTGGATGGATCTGTCAGACCGAAATGCACAGAGAGGTTTTGGAAGTTTAAGTCTATGACGAATCGAGGACTCCAAGTGCTCCTCACGCAGAGTGGTTCGAATCTGACTTGATCAAACTTTGTGATGTAGCATTAATAGAGTTTGAGACGAGAAAAGCATAGATAGCTAGAGGAGGTTCTTAGGCATTCTTGTCCATCCATTTGGCAAAAGAGAAAAAGCCAAACAATCAAAGCAACAAATGGATGTCCTCGAATGAGTAAAATATGCAACCAACATGCTCACACAATAAAATGACAAATGAAATATGTGACAAAGCATGCATAAACACTCTAGCATCTATCAAGCAATTGGTGATGACTAGGTCATCTGTATATGAGTATATTGACTTAGGTGTCAAATGAGAATATTTGATCATAGGTCATACTCATCGTTTAATTTGCCTTAGCTCAACTGATTTGAGTAAAGAATTGTTTTGTTCACACCATTAGAGTTGCCTTAGCTCAATTGATTTGAGTAAAGCTCCCCCTAGATGTGATATCCCCCCTAAAGGTTACCACTTTTACATAAAGCATTGTTTTGTTCACACCATTAGAGTTGCCTTAGCTCAATTGATTTGAGTAAAGCTCCCCCTAGATGTGATATCCCCCCTAAGAGGGATGAACTAACCTTGGGTTTCGTCGATGATCACTTCATGTAGATGTTGAAGATGTGGATGCTCAATGTTGATGTAGATCATTTGGAGCAATCCATTGGAGTAAGTTGCACTTTCAATACCCACACAGGTTAGTCCCACAAGGAACAAACAAGGATATCCATAGACATAGAGTGATGTTCACACAAGATGATGTCCATGAAAGCATTAGGTTACCTTGTCCCTTGTATTACCAGAGGGTTTGTGACTCCTTGAACTAGTGCAAGATGTGAAGTTGTTTGCACTTGTCCTAGCCAAGATGATATGAGTGAAGTATGTTGGCGGAGTCACCCTCAAGAATTCTGTAGTTCTTCTTCTTCAAGGTGGGTTCTTCTCCAAATTCTGTGTACCTGTTGAATAGTGTCTGGCTTCTTGTGAATATTGCGCTCCTTGGCTTCCACGCCCAATAATAGCCGTCTTCCACGTGTCAAACGAATGCGAAAAGCCAGGGTGTTTTTACATTTACCCCCCTAGCTACGCAAATGAGCTGCCTATAAAAGAGAAGAGGATTTAGATCCGAATCACACCATCTTCCCTTTGCGAGCATTCATCGGAGTGCATCCGACAGAGATCCATTCCATCATGGCCAGTCGACGCAGCTCCTCCTCTCGCCCTCCTGGCCCTCAGCCTGGAGGTTGGGAGAGATGTTCCGTCCCGCACAGCGAGCTAGTGACGCTCCAAACCAAGGTATTCCTTCCCCCAGCCTTCATGGTCCCGGTTCGAGCCGGACTTGCCACCTATAATGGCGGAGAGCAAGCGGAGAGCGTCCCCAGTCCCTCCAAAGGAGAGTGGGTATGCCTTGTCCCTTATCTGACAAGAGGGCTTGGATTTCCAATTCATCCGTTTCTCCGGGGGCTGCGGACCACGCCGAATCGCACAACCAGATTCACACCATTCTTTATGGTATACGGTGCAGAGGCAGTTCTGCCGTGTGACATAATTCATGACTCACCTCGCGTGCGCATGTACGAAGAAAGAGAAGCCGAACTCGATCGGCAGGACAGTTTGGACGCCTTGGAGGAGGAGCGTGACGTGGCAAAAGCTCGTTCCGCATTCTATCAACAGCAGGCTTGAAGATATCAAAGCAGAGAAGTACGGGCAAAACTTACAATGTTGGCGAGTTAGTTCTACGCCTGCCGGACAAGAAAAAGGACAAACTCAAGCCCAAATGGGAAGGTCCCTTTATTATTGACCAAGTCCTGACTGGTGGAGCGTACCATCTGCGAGATGCATCGATAACCGACTCGAGCCGAACACATGGAACGCAGCCCGTCTCCGAAGATTCTACGCCTAGCGCCGGACTCTGTGTTCGTCTCCTTCCTCTATCTATTTTTTACACATTAACTGTCTTACATTTCTCTCCTTCTCCCTCCCTTCCCCTTACAGCCTTAAGGGCTTGTTCGCACCTTGTTCGCACAGAACTGACGCGCTATCTGCGCTCATTATACCTGGGGGCTTCTTTAATAGAAGCTTATTTATACGGGCTGCACGCCCAACACATGTGTCACACTTCCGCATGTACCTTTTATTCACCATTATATGCATCGATATGACTTAAGTTTTGGCCAAGCTGGGTTGCCTGGCTCCTGTGCTTACCCCTACGTTCCCTATTGTTCGACTAGGCAGTAAAGGGAGCACCGCTGCGATTGTTACTGCCGGGTCAGCCGGATGTGTACCTCAGACTGGGTGAAGCCGAAAGCTAGCTTTCTTAAGGGAATATTCGGTCGGTGAACTAAAATATGATTTCTCACTTGTTTATTTACCTGCCCCCAAATGCTTTTCTGCTCTTTTTTTGCAGTCCGGACATGCACTTTAGGGCATGCCTCCCAGGGAAAGGAACCCCTAACGGAACTATTCACCCTGGAAGATGTTTCTTACTAACCATGTAATATAACATAACTAGCTGGTCACTTGTCTGTTCAAGCAATAATGACCCCTACGCCTGGTCTCCATGCATGCCCCGGTTCTTATATAACCGGGAGGGTATTCGGACACACTCCGGATTATCGGGTCCCGAGGTCGAAGTGAAAAGGTCCGCCATGACAAACGATCTACAATCCGGCTAGAAGGCATTTTACATGTCATCTTAAATTAGATAGTCAATTTGACTGAGCATATTCCTCTTCAATACCATCCAACAGGCTGTCTAGTTACAGTCCTGTTGGGAATATTAATGACCAACTCTACTTGGCCGTACACTAAGCTCACAGGGATCTCCTTCCCATCGGCCCCCACAGGTTCGACCTCGACCATGTGGTTTGGGTCAGCCTTCGTGTACCGCGTCTTCACCATGGCCCAGGCCTCCCTAGCGCCTTGACGGCAGGCCGATATCTTCCATAATCGGAAGCGCAGCCGCGCTCCCTTAAGCCTCTCCGCAAGCTCTCCAAGGCCTTCGGACATGGAGACAGACGGCCACAAGGCCTGGGCGACGCCTTTCATCACCTGCCGAACTCGTTCGTGCAGTTGTACGAGCTCGGGAAGAAGGTCACCCGTAGAACCGGGCATTTCCTCTGCAGGACAACCTGTGAGCATACCTACAGACATAACTCTATTAGTCAACTTCCTCGCCGAACTGTTTTTCAAAGTTCGTTCAAGCACTTACTAAAAATGCCGCGTCGAAGCCGTCGATTCTCCTTCATGGAGTCCGACAACTGGGCACGAACATCCTTTAGTTCCTCGCCCAGCTGGGTGTTGGCATCTTGGAGATTATTCTTCTCCTGCCTCACCCTCGTAAGCACGCTCTCGCCGGCCTTTAACCGACACAAGAGTTGTTTCTTGTTCGGATCTACTCCGGCGCCATCTACAATGATATTGTCAGATTTGCACACACGCCGCACTTCACAACATACTTATCTTTCGAAGCGTATATTACTAGAGGGGGTCTCCTTGGCCTCCCCTGCCGCGGCTAGTGCGGCCTCAAGTTGGGCTTTGCACTCTAGCTCCTGGGACAGTTGGGTATTCTTTTTTGTAAGATCCTTCATAACAAATGATCCTTAAATCAGTTATTCTAACTGTTTCAAGTCTCGGGGGCTACTGACATATATAACCATCAAATTTTCTCACCGTATGTCTTTCACATCTTTGCTCCGTGGCTCGCTAGACCATTTTGAGCGGCACGGAGGTACGATCTCCTGAATTGAAGGCATCCAATGCCTCTTGGGAGAAACAAGCGCCATGAAGAACTGTCCGGCGGACGCTGTGATTCATGGCACTCTCCACTCGGAATTGGTGGCGGACAGTCTATCCGCATCCTCGTCGGAGGGCGTCCGACGACGCCTCGTGTTCGCCTCGCTTCGACTGGCTTTGGAGCCTAGCTGGTGGAGGCTCGATTGGCAATCTCTCCGGATATAGTCCGTGAGCCTCTTTTCCTAAAAAGGAGAGCACAGGCGTTAGTATGCATCGAAGAATAATACCTTGGAATAAGGCAGCACGCCTTCTCGCTGCGCCGGTGCCTCTACCCGACTGCATGTCTCTTTAGCCTACCGCCCTCGCGGTCCCCTGCTGGCTAGTCGCCGCAGCTCGGCATTCCGCCTCGAGATCCTCCCCTCTGAAACACCATTGGTATACGGTGATAAAAATAAGCACAGATGGATCATCTTCAAGTATTAGGACTTGGTCTCGATTACTTGTGAGGCGGGAGCAGTCCAGATAATCGGTCAGTAATAGCCACCAAGGCATTGTCGATGCTCAGTTGGTGAAATACCCCATCGATCAGCTCCACGGATATGTCTGGATCCTCTTGGGAGGCCGGATCGAGGGACCGTTCCGGATCCTTGGGTTGTGGAGGAGGGTTGTTTATATCCTTTACGGCCCGGTGCAATTCCTGCGTCGAAATCACAAGATAAGGTACTTAACTATGGGAATATGGAACAGATGGGCAAAAAGAAGTGTCCGCTTACCCAGCTTGGAGGATTGTTCATAGAAAATCCGCCCTGTGGATTGATGCGGAGGAACTCCTCCTCTTCTCCCTTGTACAATGAGGACAAGATCTTCGTCAGAGCGGCAACCGATCCCGGCCCCTTATGGCCGCAGCGGGTGGCATCATCCTCCCCATTGAAATACCACATGGGGTGGCCTCTATACTGAAGCGGCTGCACCCCCCGCATAATGCATGTGGCCATGACCCCGATCATGGTCAGTCCGGAATGAGCTAACAACCTTATCCGGCTCATCAGGTAAAGGACGTCCTTGTCATTTTCCCTCTGAGGGCTCCGTGGACGCCAGCTTAGGCGCTTCTTCAAAGGAGCATTATTGAACTTGGGGAGGCCGATCCAAACAGGGTCCGGCAGGGGGACATCTTCTATATAAAACCATTCTGAAGGCCAGTCTTCGGACGCCTTCCTTGGGGTTCCGGATAGATATCCGGTCCCGGCGATGCGCCATAGTTCGGCTCCGCCCACTTGATATATCGACCCCTCCTGAGAACGGGGCACAAGGCAGAACAGCTTCTTCCACAGCGCGAAATGAGCCTCGATGCCCAAAAACAGCTCGCAAAGGGCTACGAAGCCCGCAATATGCAATATGGAGGCAGGCGAAGGTTGTGCAGCGGAGACCGAGAACTCCAGGAGCCCCGGAGAAACGGATGAATTGGAAATCCGAACCCTCTTGTCGATAAGGGACAAGGCATACCCTCTCTCCTTTGGAGGGACTGGGGACGCTCTCCGCTTGCTCTCCGCCATTATAGGTGGCAAGTCCGGCTCAAACCGGGACCATGAAGGCTGGGGAAGGAATCCCTTGGTTTGGAGCGGCACTAGCTCGCTGTGCGGGACGGAACATCTCTCCCAACCTCCAGGCTGAGGGCTGGGAGGGCGAGAGGAGGAGCTGCGTCGATTGGCCATGATGGAATGGATCTCTGTCAGATGCACTCCGATGAATGCTCGCGAAGGGAAGATGGTGTGATTCAGATCTAAATCCTCGTCTCTTTTATAGGCAGCTCATTTGCGCAGCTAGGGGGGTAAATGTAAAAACACCCTGGCTTTTCGCATTCGTTTGACATGTGGAAGACGGCCATTATTGGGCGTGGAAGCCAAGGAGCGCAATATTCACGAGAAGGCGGACACTATTCAACAGGTACACATAATTTGGAGAAGAACCCGCCTTGCAATGCCGAAGACAATCTGCGCGCCGGACTTATCGTCATTGAAGCCTGGTTCGGGGGCTACTGAGGGAGTCCTGGATTAGGGGGTGTCCGGATGGCCGGACTATAACCTTTGGCCGGACTCCTGGACTATGAAGATACAAGATTGAAGACTTCCTCCCGTGTCCGGATGGGACTTTCCTTGGCGTGGAAGGCAAGCTTGGCGATATGGATATGTAGATCTCCTCCCATTGTAACCGTATGTGTGTAACCCTAGCCCTCTCCGTGTCTATATAAACCGGAGGGTTTTAGTCCATAGGACGAACAACAATCATACCATAGGCTAGCTTCTAGGGTTTAGCCTCTCTGATCTCGTGGTAGATCTACTCTTGTACTACCCATATCATCAATATTAATCAAGCAGGAGTAGGGTTTACCTCCATCGAGAGGGCCCGAACCTGGGTAAAAACATCGTGTCCCTTGTCTCCTATTACCATCCGCCTAGACGCACAGTTCGGGACCCCCTACCCGAGATCCGCCGGTTTTGACACCGACAGGGATCCACATCATCTTGATGGGAATCCTTGGAGTTGTAGTCGTACTTCATGAAGTAGAACTTGGTGTAGTCTTGGGAACCCACTTGACAAAGGCCTTAGGAGCTTCTTCAAATGCATCAATCTCTTCTTGAAGCTTGTCCTTGCCTTTGTGCTTGTGGTCTTGTGGTGGAAGATCATCTTGAGCTTGTGTCCCTTGGAAGGAAGTAGGATCATACTTCTCTTGTTGAGTAACAAACTTCGTCTTGGGGTATTGATCTTCCTCCCACTCAACTTCATTGGCATTGAACTTTCGTACAAAACCAACACCTTGATTCTTCCGGTTCTTTCCTTGCTTGCGTACATTTTCCTCAAATTGCTTACTTCCGACAAGGCTCTTGTAAACACCTTTCTCTATAATTTCATTCAATAAGCTATTTTCTTGCTCAAGTGTAACTTGTCTAAGAGAGTCATTAGTGGAATCAAGAGAACTACTAGAAGCAACAATATTTGATTAACATGATCATTGTTACTACTAGAAGAAGAATCTTTCTTGCTCTTGCTGCTAGATTTACTTGTGGCATGTAAGTAGACAAGAGTAAACGCTTCGCAATGTAAGAAGAACTTTTCTTGCAAAGATCATCATTGATTGCTGCCTTTAAGAACCCATGCTCTTGCTCAAGGTTGAGCTTTTCAAAGCGTAGCTTCTCATGAGTCTTTAAAAGTTCTCGATGATCTTCCAAGGTAGTTTCATGAGCTAACTTAAGAGTGTTTAATTAGTTAGACGCTCAATCTCCTTCTTATCATCATCATTCGTTTTATCTTGATTAGCACGATTAATAGCAATTTCATCATAGTTTTCATCACTGGAGTTGTCAACAAGTAAATCATCATCACCTAGCAAATCATCTTCATCACTATTGAAATCAACATACTCGGGGTGTGATACCTTTGGGCCTTTAGCTATGAAGCATCTTCCAATTCCTTCATTTGGTGAGTCAAATATGTCATAGGAGTTGGTTGACACAAGTGCTAGACCAGCAACACCTTCATCTTGAGTATATTCGGAGTCGGGGTGATAACTTCTTTCGGAGTGATGGTCGGAGTCGGAGCTTGATGTCTTCGTTTTGTGTAGCTCCTTGATGATTTTTCCTTCCTTTCCGAATCCTTGCTCCTCCGAGAGGTTCTTCGTTCATAACGATCATCTCTAATCCTCCTCTCCCTTGGTGGTGATTCTTCTCTTCTACTTCTCCTTTTGGGTGAATCTTCTCTTCTTTTGTAGGGGGCCGTAAACTCATTGGAGTAGTGTCCGGGTCTTCCACAATTGTAGCAATTTCGCTCACGACTTGAAGATCTTTTGTCATTGTAGGATCTTGACTTGGAACTTCTTTCTTTGCTTCTACTCTTGTAGAACTTGTTGAAGTTCTTCACCATTAGGCTCAATTCCTCATTGAAGGTTTGTTTCTCACTTGATGATGTAGGAGCATCACATGAAGCTTTGTAAGCACCACTTGACTTGTTGTGAAGCTCTTCCTTATCCTTGAGTGACATTTCATGAGCAACAATTCTTCCAATGACTTCCGTTGTCTTGAGATCTTTGTAGTTGGGCATCATTTAGATCAATGTGCACACAGTATCATATTTTACATCCAAGGCTCTTAGGATCTTCTTGATGATGAATCTATCAGTCATCTCTTCACTTCCTAAGCCAACAATCTCATTTGTGATGAGAGCAAGCCTAGAATACATTTCAGCGACACCGTCACCATCCTTCATTTTGAACTTGTCAAGTTGACTTTGAAGAACATCCAATTTGGATTCCTTAACGGAGTCTGTACCCTCGTGCATATCAATCAAAGTATCCCAAATTTCCTTTGCATTCTCAAGGCGGCTGATTTTGTTGAATTCTTTGGGGCACAATCCGTTGAAGAGGATACCGCAAGCTTGAGCATTGTATTGCAACATCTTCAACTCTTCCGCGGTAGCTTCATGGTTCGTTTCTCTCCCATCGAAGAATTCACCTTGCAAGCCAATACACACAATAGCCCAAACGGCGGTGTTATGTCCAAGAATATGCATTTTCATCTTATGCTTCCAGCTAGAAAAATTAGTAGCATCAAAGTAAGGACCTCTACGGTGGTAATTTCCCTCGCTAGATGCCATACTCTCCTAGGTTGTGAAACCAAGGCTATGATCACCAAAAGCTATGGAAATCAAGGAAAATGGAGACCAAAGCTCGGATACCACTTGTAGGATCGAAAGTATGTCTAGAGGGGGGGGGGTGATTAGACTACTTGACCAAATAAAAATCTAGCCTTTTCCCAATTTTAAGTCTTGGTAGATTTTAGCAACTTAGCACAAGTCAAGCAATCAACCTACACATCTAAATCTAAGAGTATAGCAGCGGAATGTAAAACATTTGCATATGAAGGTAAAGGGTGGAGTTTGGAGGGAGCAAACGCAATGTAGACACAGAGTTTTTTGGCGTAGTTCCGATAGGCACTACAAAAAAAGACACATCCGTGACATTTAGGGCCGAACGAAATTTTTTGTGTCATACTTATGACACTTCTATGACGATAATTGTGACAAAACCCGGTATCATCATAGATGTGGTGGGGTCCTACTTCTATGACAAAAAATCATGACAGAAAATGGGCTTTTCGTCCTGGGCGGCCCGGAGACGCAGCTGCATGACATTCTTTGGGCCGTCCATGACGGAAAAACCCATGGTAGAAGCGAGGGCGAGGAAAATATCAGGGAGTTCTCGGTTATGGTGGGTGGTCGCGGGCTGAGTGATGCGCGTTTCTCTCATACGTACGCGCGTGTGTGCGAGGCGTTGGGCTCTAACTGAACCCGAGCGAGGCGTTGGGCTCTAATCGAACCCGGCGATTGCCTCGTAGGCAACGACATCGAACTCGAGCGATCGATCGATCCCTTGCTGTTAACTGAACCCGAGTGATTCCTTCGCTACTGCTGCTAACTGAAGCCGATCGAACACTGCTGCCTCCTTCCCTGGATGAACAGTGAGCGTTGTTGAGGGGGTTTAGATGAACAGTTCTTGGTGGGGGGTTGGACGAACAGGACCCTGTGGTAGTAGAGGCCGTTGCCGCTGGATGAACAGTACCCCAATCGATCGAGCCGATGGATGAACAGGACCCCGTGGAGGGCTGGATGAACAGGACCCGATGGAGGGCTGGTTGAACAGTAGCCGGTGGAGGGTTGGTTGAACAGGAGCCCGTGGATGAACATTCGTAGGTGGAGACTGGAGGAGGTCGACGGTGGATGAACAGTAGCCCGTGGAGGCTGGAGGAGGTCGACGGTGGAGATGAGCAGTATCCCGTGGAGTCCCGTTTGGCGGTAAGCCACACCCCTCCCGAGGAACAGGACCCCTGTTTCGACCGTAGCGCTCCAACACAAGTCTGTTTTCTTCGTTTTGCGGTACGCCACACCCTCCCGATCAACATGACCCCCGTTTCGACCGTAGGAGGTCCGTTTCCTCCGTTTTGCGGTACGTCAGACCCCTCCCGATGAACAGGATACCGTTTTGAACGTGGCCGGTCGAACACAAGGCCGTTTCCTCCGTTCTGCGGTACTCCATGCCTCGTTTCCGTCGCCTGTTCTGTCCAAGCCCTCCTGATGAACACGACGACGCATTCCGTTCCGACCCAGCCGGTTGGCTCCCCATGAACACGACGACGCCGCTGTTTCTCCGTTCCAACCCAGCCATGTACATGAGCCCTGGCCGTACATATGCGCGAGTAGGCGTTCGAGACCCCACCAGATGTAATGCGTATGTGGTCAGATTTTCTTTCTTGCACCACGGCATGCGTGCGTGTACATGCTACGTGCGTGCCTCTACTATGACACATGCCCTTCCTTACACGGCCTCGGTTCATCGCTGCAGCCTGCAGACAGACCGATTGTATGTACATACACGTTCGCGACCGGAATGACAAAGCTACGTACGCTTTGACCAGGTGCGTCCCGACTGTCAGGCACTTCCTTCGGTGCAAAGATGTAGCTGGTGGGTCCCAGTAGTCAGGGGGCGAATATTTTTTTCCCATAATATGGACGCTCTTCTTGCGTGCAAAGATATAGCTGGTGGGTTCCAGCAGTCAGGGGAAATGTTTTTTTCACGAAATATGGTGGCCCGTCTGGTGGGTCCCGGCTATCAGGTGGAGGAATATTTATTTTGCGCGTAATAAGGAGGCACTTCCTTGCTGTGGCCGTGGACCCAGCTGTCAGCCTCTCAACGTACAGTGATAAGCACATTTCATATACATAATTTTGGCATTGAACTATACCATTCGTTGAGTTATGCCCATCTACTCTTGCTAAGTTTAGTTGAATATTTGCATGAAAATCATATAATGAATCATTTACTAGTCATTGTGTTTCTTTTGCAGAAAAGTGCGACAAGGCACTATAATCTACAAGTTCATGTCTAGAAAGAATTGAGGAACAAGATTACGGGCAAGAAGAGAAGAAAGAGGGACTCAAGCTTGAAGAAGATTAAAGCTTAGGGGGGCTAGCTTAAGAAGTGGAGGGATCATCTCGTGCCAAAAGAAAGAAGAAGGAGGGCCAAAGTGAAAACATTCAGATCTGATCGGAGGGGATCAAAATCCCTAGCAGCCTCCATTCCCAAACCGGGCCTGGCATCTCTCTCTCTCTCTCCCTCATCCCACCTTCTCCACCACCGGCCGCCGTCGCGGCCAGGCCGGCGTGGCGGCGCGCCACCGCGCCACCAGCACCTCCCACCACATCACCACCTTGCGCCATCCACCAGTGCCACAATCTTCTTCTCCTTCCCCGAATCCACCATCATTCATCCTCACCGCAGCTACCAGCACCACAGCGCTTCCCCGCACCTCGCGCCCCTGCTGCTCTTCTTCTCCTACGCCTTGCTGCTGCTCCTTCTTCCCTCGCCTTGCTGCTGCTCCTCCACTTCTCAACTCGAACCAGCTGCTCCTCCTCCTTCCCTTGCCTCTTCCCAACTGCTGCTGCTCCTCCCCTCGCCCCTTTTGCTGCTCTTCTCTGAAACCTCAAAACTGCTGCTGCTCCTCCCTATTGCTTCACCCCTGCTGCTCCTCCTCTCAACGTCTTGCTGCTGCTCTTCTCTGAAACCTCCAAACTGCTGCTTCTTCTCCCTCTCTCTATTCTCTAATTTTCTGTAATCTTGAGTAGTGTAATGTTCAGTACTTTGAAATGTTCAGAATTGAGATGTGTAGCACTTGTAAGGTTCAAATTTTGATGTTTGCAACCAACTAGTTTGTTCAGTTCGTACTTGTTAAATATCATGTCATAAATTCTATGTTCTGAATAGTGGATTTCTTGTTGCTTTGGGAACTAACTAATATGTAATATTTTGTTACTTTGGTAATTAGTGTTCATCGGCATATATGTGTGTGTTCACCTGTGTATTTCTTCTCATTGTACTAGTTAACTTCTATCAGTAATTTTAGTTGTTAAATCTGTTGTGTTGATCTGTGGGTACTAATCTTGTGGCTTGTAAGATTTCGTTTCTATTTTCACTTGTGTAACCTGAACCGTGGTGTAGTATCCTGTTCGCATATGTATGGTTTTGTGTGTTACATAGTCCCGTATCAGCTATGTACCGTGATATATGAATGTGCGTGTGTGTGTTTGATTTGAAACAATTATATTCTCATCATATATTGTCGCTTCTTCCTACTGTTATATGTTTGATACTAATGTGTCCTCGTCTTGTAGCTTTACTTGATATTGACTCCTGTTTGTGTTAGTATTTTAATTCCTCAAATAAAACAAAATACCAAAAAGATAGTGAGTAATATCTTAACCTCCCTTTGCTATTTTGCATTTTCTTGGTGGATTATCTTCGGGTACAATCATTGTTAGTTTAGATTCTTATTTTCTGCATTTATCTCTTAAAATTGTGCTACCTAGCTTTAGCCGAGCATAGTCGTCGTGCCTAGTCCCTATGGAGAACACGACATCCGTAGTTTGGGGCGTAAAAACCCCGCTATACTTTCAATTGATCATTTTGGCGCCGTTGCCGGGGACTAGCGTCGAGTGACCGTGTTAGGCTATAGACTAGGTTTATTTTAGTTCCGTGTTTAATTCGTCGTGTATTTCATTTTCTGCGTTTCTTTTATATGTTTTCCTTGTTGTAGCTTCGGCTTATTAGGATACTAACATTCTGACTAGTATTTACTTTTTATGTGTGTGCGTAGGAAATCTGAACTATTTACAGGTTGATTGATAGTTACACTTGGCGGAGATATGGCGATGCTTCGTGATGTTTGGATGCCAAGCAGCCAATGCTATTTCACAGGGCCACTTTGGCCGTCTTTTGAGGCGGAAAATTTTGAGCTAAAGCCTGGTCTTATTGCTTTGGTTCAACAACATCAGTTTGGAGGGTTGCCTAATGAAGATCCTTACGAGCACTTGCTCGAGTCATGGAGTATTCAGATCTGAGAAAGTACCATGGAGTTCCTCAAGAAGCTATCAAGTGCATGCTATTCACATTCTCTCTCCGAGATGGTGCTCGTGCTTCGTATCGATCCTTGCCATCAAGATCATTCGGTTGGAATGAGATATCACGAGCTTTCTTGGATAAATATTTCCCACTACACAAGCAGTCGCAATTCGAGATGAGATCTTCAATTTCGTTCAGAGTGAAGGCGAGAGCTTGAATGATGCTTGCGAGAGATACAAAGCCTTATTCAGGAGATGTCCTAATCATGGGCTCGAGAGATGGTTAGAGTTGCAGATATTCTATAGAGGATTGACTTCGAACACTCGAGATTATGTCGATATGGCAGCGGGTGGAGCTATTACAAACAAGACACTTGATGAAGCTTTTCTGCTGATTGAGAGCATAGCTTTCCACCAACCGGTGGTACAATAAGAAGCCCACGCATGATTCATTAGTTTGCTTGCAACAAATCACTACACCTCAGCCACCAATTCTTACAGAACCACGAACCTCTATCTCAGTGTGACAAGATCGAGCTTGCATGGATTATCTTTGACGATGATGACACCATTCTAGTTGACACACACGCTACAAATCATATGGATACTAGTGTTGGAGATTCGGTTTTGCATTGTGATGATTCTTCCATGGATGAGCGAGCTGCAGTTAGTTGTTTTTATATTGAGGAGTCACCTTTAGTTGATATTGATCATGTCTGCTAGAGCCGATATGGAGAAGTTCACCTTCGATGATGTTAGCCGCATTGCTTCCTCAACACCGGAGCCACGAGATGGAGAGCTTGATGGTTGAGTATGGTGAGGTGGATTCAGATGTCAAGGAGCCAAGCTCTACTATTTCACTTGTTGACACGAGTCCGATTGAAATTTCTACTACCACACCTCACTTGGTTTCTTCAATTGAGGTAGTCTCAAGCGTCTTCCTAACTATCTCGGTATGATCTCAGCTTTACGGACAAGACATGTCGCTGATATTGCCTATGCACCATGTGACTTGTTGTTGATACATGTTCTGATTTGCTCAATAGATATAATTATATGATAGGGTACTCTATCGATGACTTGGAGGGCATTCTCTCATCACTTGTATTGGCTTGGTTGTTGAGTGTTCTTTCGGGTTGATGCTTGTGTACCATTTATGCGAAGTTAACCAAGTTCGAGATGACATTCCACAGGATCTGGTGGATTCACAGCATGGTGATGAGGAGAAGCAATGGGCACACGCGAAGAAGAGTGAAGCTGGAGCAGGCATGGGGATAGAGAAGCAAAAGAGAAGAGCTGCAGTTTAGAGGCGTTGAGCGAGTGCTACTTCCTATATAAACCCGGTGAGCTGTTTCATGTCCCCAGTCTGAATATATCATCCATTGATACATGCTGAAATCAATTGCTATTTGGGTTGCTTGAGCCATGTAGCGACCAGACCCGAATGGATCAAGTCTCTGTGCTCAGTGTCATCCGGATCGAGAATGCCGACACCACACAAGCCGAAGGATTTATAGCAGAGTAGCAATCACACACTTATTACATCGTTGTCCACAAGGGAACTTATTACAATAATATGGCTTAAGGCCATCTAATAATAACAGCGGAAGGCTTGGAAGATAAGTGAGTCCATCAACTCCATCGGCATCACCGAGTATAGAACCACGACCTAACACCTTACTCGTAAATGCGAAAAGTGCATAACGTGAAAGTTGCAGCCCAAAACGGTCAGCACATGGAATATGCTGGCAATGTAACACATAGAGAGCAATGAAGGAATAAGCCTATACTACATGCATATAGGGCTGGTGGTAAAGCTCTACGGTTACATTTTTGCATAAAGCTAGTTTTTCCCTACAACAAAGGAATAAATTTTATTTAACTATCATGGTGGTTGTTAAACATTGAGAATGGTTGACAGCATCCTCAATCCCAATTTAAAAAGTACTCATCAAAACCCAATAACATTTATTAGAAGTAACATGTTGAGATTCACATGATATTCAATTACCAGATACTCAAAACGTCCATAACCGGGGACACGGCTAATCATGATTAGTTTATACACTCTGCAGAGGTTTATGACTTTTCCCCATTAAGACTCGATCGCCTCCGCTTGGTTCTCGCACTACATGGTGTTTGAGAAACGGATGGTGAGAAATAGTCTTTCGTAAGCGCTTAGCACCTTAGATGTGGGTAGACCGTACCAACCTACATCCCCTACATCAGCTAGCCTACCCGTAAGAGTTCGCACAACTTAGTCAACTACGCCAGAGCCCATAATTGGCTTGTGGCTGCACACGGAAGTTTCCAGTTTGAATAATCTTATGATCCCTTAGAGCACGGGTGGCGGTGCGAAGAAATCTGAGCAAGTCTCGATAGAAACCAGTGCCTCAATCCACCCAGATGTGTGTTTAGGTTGCCACCTTAGATAAACCATTAATTAACAATCTCACATCTGTCATGGATATTCACTCACCCAATCCACGTCTACTAGCATAGCATGGCATAATAAGCAAACGTAGAAGTAACTCCCAAGGTTTCATAAGTAAAACAGGTAATAGGTACTACCTCAACTACTTCCCATCCCACAATTTAAGTTGATCCTAAACATGCAAGTGTTTGAGGGTTTGATCTAATGCAATAAAACTGGGCAGTAGGAAAGGTATGATCAAGTGTTACTTGCCTTGCTGATGATCCGCGAGACCTAGAGATTCGAAGTAACAAGCGGCGCACTCCGGGTGATCTAACGCAGACAAACAACAAGCATACAATAAGTACTCATCTAATGCACAGGGAAATCTCGAATAAAATATCTAACCAGAGAGTTCAACTTAAGAACCCTGGTTGCAAAAAGAATCGAATCAAATAAAGCATCGAAAGTCGAAAATTGAGAGAGAACGACTCGGTTTAGCAAATCTGAAACTAGGTCAAAATTTTACAGTAGCAAAACTTTGTTTAAGTAGGTTAGTCGGAACGGCGGTTTCGTAACGAAACTCCAGGCGCTTGAATCACCTGATTCCGATAAACGAGCGAGAAAATAAACAGATTTGAAAATTTGATCGGAAATCGAATTCAGAAAATAACGGATTAAATCCGATTAAAAGAAAAACGACGAACAGATTAAACAGCGGACGTTCGTTAACTGAACTAATCCGACGAACACGTTCATTGAAACAAACGGGTCGGTGAACGGCGGGTTGGCGGCGAGGTTGGCGGGTGGCGTGGTCGGCGGGTCGGTGGGTGGCGAGGGGCGACGCCGGCGACGGCGGCGGCTTCAAGGGCGGGCGGCGGCTTGGCTGGTGGCGGTGGCGGCGGGATGAGGAGAGGGGGGGTCGGCCGGGGTTAAATAGGAGGGGGGGCTCTAGTGCCTTGGGGGGGGGCACGCGGGCGGCGGGCGCAGAGCCGAGCGGACTCGGCGTCTGGGCGGCGGGCTCCTCCAGCATGAGGGAGAGGGCGGTGGGCGGGCGACGGCGGTTGGGCAGTGGGCCCTTAGCCCAAAGGGGTAGCGTTAAAAAAAAACAAAACTAAACGAAAATAAAATCAAACCAAACGGACTCCAAATTTAATAAAATTAATTTTCCCCGACTCCTAAAAATGAGTCGAACAAAATGAACTTTAAAACAGGGCAAAAATGCATATTTTTAAAATGCTCATTTTTTTGCCTAAAGCAAATAAAACTTTCAAAAACCAAAATTTGATTTATTTATAAAATATTCATTTTTCCTAAATGTTGGGAAAGTCATATTATTCCCTCTCTTAATTTTTTTATCGGAAAAACTTATGAAGATAATTAAATAAATCCAATGATCCTATATTTTCATAATTTGAGAAATCCCGAATATGAAAATAATGAAACTTCCAACTCTCTCCGAGGGTCCTTGAGTTGCGTGAAATTTTCTAGGATCGGAAAAAAAATGCGAGAAAATATGATATGCATGATGACCTAATGTATAACATTCCAAATTGAAAATTTGGGATGTTACAAGCCATTTCTTAAACGTTGTCCCACTGAATTTTACCTTTGACATATGGTGCTTGATGTGAATATGTAAACCGATTTGTGGATGCCTTGTAAACTAGTGATCTACATACTACTTGCTTTGCTGAAATTAGTGAAAGTTATTAGTTTTTAGTGCTCAAATCCCTAGTACACTAGAAAACTTCATCATTTTCTGCATTTACTTTGATACACCTAGATCATCAATTGTTAGATGCTGATTTTGTGCCAAGTGTGTTCCCCTTCAGAGCAATCATTCACCACTATGGACTAGCATACTATGTTTCCTGGATGAGTGATGATTCTTGTTTCCTTTTTGTATTCATTTGTTAAAAAGGTAATAATGAATAAATAAGTCTCACTACCTACAGTAGCATGTCATGTTCCCGGGATCGGTGGCATGTGAAATCGGGTTAGCTTGGGCAGTAATTAATAATAAAAAAATGTAATTGTCGAACCAGGTGTATACCATGTTATCGGGATCGGTGCTATGTTCCTTTGGGGAGACAAACAGAAAAAAACTAAACTAATAATTGGTTGATCCAGGTGTATACCATGTTCTCGGGATCGGTGGTATGTTCCTTTGGTGAGATCGATAAAATATTATCATTACTTCCTTCAAATTCAATATGTGCTTCAACCATAATGTTATGTTCCGGGTAATAAGTTTTTTTTGGGATCATGCCCTCTTTAGGAACCCTTTGGCACAATCAGCATTTGAACTTGTTGATCCACTTTTATCGTTGTAAAAGTTTAAAATGATTGAGTTTACTAGTGTCCTATTGATATGTCCACTGTTCACCATTAATTTTCACTAGCCAAGTCTGAAGCATGCACTGTTTAGAGATCTACTTCACTTAGACATTCTGCAGTCAGTTCACAACTCACTATCTAAGTGTGGGGGAACTTGATAAGCACATTTCATATACATAATTTTGGCATTGAATTATACCATTCGTTGAGTTATGCCCATCTATTCTTGCTAAGTTTAGTTGAATATTTGCATGAAAATCATATAATGAATCATTTACTAGTCATTGATTACGGGCAAGAAGAGAAGAAAGAGGGACTCAAGCTTGAAGAAGATTAAAGCTTAGGGGGGGGGGGGCTAGCTTAAGAAGTGGAGGGATCATCTTGTGCCAAAAGAAGGAAGAAGGAGGGCCAAAGTGAAAACATTCAGATCTGATCGGACGGTATCAAAATCCCTAGCAGCCTCCATTCCCAAATTGGGCCTGGCATCTCTCTCTCTCTCCCTCATCCCACCTTCTCCACCATCGGCCGCCGTCACGGCCAGGCCGGCGTGGCGGCGCGCCACCGCGCCACCAGCACCTCCCACCACATCACCACCTTGCGCCATCCACTAGCGCCACCATCTTCTTCTCCTTCCCCGAATCCACCATCATCCATCCACACCGCCGCTACCAGCACCACAGCGCTTCCCCGCACCTCGCGCCCCTGCTGCTCTTCTTCTCCTACGCCTTGCTGCTGCTCCTTCTTCCCTCGCCTTTCTGCTGCTCCTCCACTTCTCAACTCGAACCAGCTGCTCCTCCTCCTTCCCTTGCCTCTTCCCAACTGCTGCTGCTCCTCCGCTCGCCCCTTTTGCTGCTGCTAGCACAGCCGGCCATGGGAGGCAAGAGCACGCGGTGGTTTGATGGCTGGAGCAAGAAAATCAGAGGTTGAAGAAGAAGGACGACTGTTGGATGTTAACAATCCAACGGTCACTGGTGATAGAATCGTTTGTTGACTAAGTTGACAAAGCCCTCCGTCCGTGTCAACTTAGTAGTTCCATAAGTCAGCCTCCCACTATGGTTGGTCCCTGCTAGCAGGGGGAGTATTCATTTTTTTGTGCGTAATAAGGAGGCACTTCCTTGCGTGCGAAGATATAGCTGGTGGGTCTGAGCTGTCAGCAGGAGTATTCATTCTTTTTGGCGTAATAAGGAGGTACTTGCTTGCGTGCGGCCATGGACCATGTGGGTCCCAACTGTCAGCATCTCCATGTATGTCCCTCTTTTGATGTTGTCGTTTGTTGACAACGTTGAACACGCCGTGCTGAGAACACCAGCGTGATGGACGACGGCGAGACCCAGGAAGGGAATGACCCGGAGGCGGCGAAGCCACAGTAGTGGAGGGATGTGGGTGAGTAGATGGATGGCCTGGCCAGTGGTGGGAGTAGTAGGGGCGGTGAGGCTTGCGCGGCAGCACAGCCGGCCACAGGAGGCGGGAGCAGGCGGTCCCGCCGGTGCTGGATTTTGCGGCTGGAGCAAGAAGATCAGAGATTGAAGAAACACGACGGCCGTTGGATTGACATCCAATGGTTACGTCTACTAGAATCGTTTGTTGTCATAAATAGTAAGTAAAAAAAATCTTGCATACGCGTTAACTTAATATGCCCACAAGTCAGACCATTTTTTAAAATAATTTATGTATAGCTCATTGCAACTTCTTATGCAATTTATTGCAGTCCATTTTTTTGTTGGCCAGGGCCAGGGTTAAAAATTTAAACGAAATTTCGCATATTTCTGTGGGTTCCAAACTATTTTTAATACCGAAATGTCGAGCCAGATTTAAAGTACTTTGAATATATATTTGACTTAGGTTAAAGCCTAGTGAAATTGGAATCTGAAAATGTGAAAAAATTCAGAAATTATAAAGTAATTGCCAATTTGTCATCTGTTTTTTTTATATTTACAGCCCATTTCATATTACTTTCAAGATTTGCACGTGTCTTGAAAGAGTTGTTGTGGTGAACATAAAATATAAGCCTGGGCTAGATGGGCCGCAGCCTAGTTGAAACCCTGCTCCATCTCAACAATAACAAGAAAATACTGCTCGAGTAGCTACGTCCCAGGTGTCAGCCGATCTTGTGTTGTTCTCTTTTCTATTGGCTATATACGCTGACAATGTCGTGGGTCCCAGATGTCAGGAAACCATTAGCAGGAAGCATTTTATTTTTCCATACAAAATGAGGAACTTCCTTGCGTCTGGCCATGGACATGGTGGGCCCCTATTTTCATCCTCTCCATGTACAGTCCTCTGCCGATTCCTTTTGTTTGTTGACCATTTGGACAACGCGAGAGGGCGGCGCCGCGGCGAGCGCAACAAAGCGCACGGACAGCGAGGCCTCGAAGGTCGGCGTTAATGATTTAGGACATGGTGGGGTGGCGATGCGTGCGCTGAGGCGCAGCCAGCCGTGGGAGGCGAAAGCAGGCGGCCCTGCAGGCGTTGGTTTGGTTTTGGCGGCTGGAGGAAGACAGGACTGAAGAAACACGACAGACTATAAAAGCAGCAGGAGTACTTAACAACCTTAACTGAAACCACCAGGGGAACTTAACAACCATAGCTGAAAGCAGTATGAGTACTTATACAGGTTCAACCGCCCAAAGCAGGGGAACTTAACAATGCTACTTTGCCTACCGTTAACCAAAGGGTGAGGCCTCCAAGCCCCAGGACAAGGCCCAGGCGTCACCCCGCGCATCCACAACCTTCTGAAAGCGGCTTCATCTTGCAATGTGGTCAATAAACAGGATATTTGCTTTAGAGCCATGGAAAAGCAGGAACATAATCTCCTATCCTATTCTCCAAGATGGATGGGCCTTCACGCAAGTCTGACTCGACCATGGTCAGGCATCTGTATAGGAACAATAGACCTGGGCAGTTCCTGTTTCAAGAAGATCACAACTGTAAAACTGTGCATAAGCTAGAGTTTATGAACAACATATATAACAGAAAACAGCTCGTACCATAAGTTTCTCAACACAGTTGGACCTCTTCAACGAGTGCAGCAGTGGCACACATATCCCACGTGGCCTTCCACCATTGAAATGCCCCACAAGGACCTCAAGATGATCAATAAAGTGTAGGAACTTGTGGATGTCGTCCAAGTCAACTTCAGTGCCATGAGTAACAGCCGAGTTCTTATAGAATAACAAACGAGTAGCCTGCTTAACTCTAAAAAAACCTACACATGCCACCAATTATAAGAAAATATTAGTTAAAAGTAGCATCTTCGTTAGAGATTCGTTGCTACTTCTAAATTTTAATTGTGATAAGTTGGACAGAATAGGTGGATTAACAAGTAATCGAGGCAAGAAGCAAGAACTAGATACAAAACTAAGATGGATGAACAATTGAACGACGTCTGGGTGGAAGATCGCAGTGAAGATGAGACCAGGTTCTGCTATTTCCATCAACATTCGTGCGCCAACTTTCAGTCTGTAACACTTGAGAAAGTTTATCCAAGTTCGGCCATAAAAAAAGCAGCGATCTTCTTGGTTCATGAACCCAACTCGAAACTTATATCCATGGCTTGTATTCACTGTGACCATTAAACTGGTGTATTCAGTTATGGAAAGGCCGAGCATCTTGAGTACATGTGTTCTGGCAGAGCAAGGAATGCACTGTAGGAAAAATAATATGAGAACACAATGTATTCCCTATATCCAAATCTAGAAATAATTTCCTCCTTCACGTCAGTGTTGACCATGGTACTAGTACCTTTTATTCAAATATAGCAATCCAAATTTCCAAATTAGTCGACAACATGTTCAAAAAAACCGCACCCTCCCGGATAGAAAAGAGGATTCTAGGAACATACTGTGCGTGTTTTAAAATCCTGTGTTAGGATGCGAAGGAACAAGTGTGGCGTCTCGCCGAGGGCGCAGAAACCTGTAGGGTCCTCGCACTTTGGGCACTGCAAATGAAACACACTAGATTCAGTAGGAAGAAATATGCATCAACGGCGGAGGCTGCCATCCTAGGAGTACCCGCGACCAAGGGACTTGGATTTATCGGGGATGGATGAAGAATTCATACCAGGTTCCCCATGAGAAAATCTTATGCAATTGCCGAGCGGGGGTTTTCTCTGAACAAGCAGACGAGGGAGAAGGGGATTTAGACCCAATGAAATATTGTCGCTTCGTCCGTCCATCTTACAGCTAAAGCTGGAAAAGTGGGGTTTTTTGTGATTTGACGGCTCATTGGGCATTCTTTGCGCGCCTTCTGACCGGGTGTGTCTACCGTGCAGTTGTGCACTCTAATTTGGTGCATATGGCACGTGGACCCCATTGCGGATGCCCCACATATCAGCGAAAGGAAGTAGAAAGACAGAGTAACTAGTTAGACATAAATATATTTTTGTGAGAGATACTCCTCCAGAAAGAAATATAAAGATCTTCTATATCACAACTTTATACATAAGAAAAATCAAGGGGAATATATATAACATATATAATTATAAAAAATAGAGTTTTTTTAACACGGTATAGACGAGTTGGTGATGATGGTGTGCCTGCCATCCTGCAATATAGGCCGTCCGATTTATATCTGACGGATAGGAAGGAAACTATGGCAATTTTGCAAAAAGGTACCCACACACCTCTTCACATTTGCAAATAAGGCCTTCCCTCGTTCATCCTTTTCTCTCACAAGATAAAATACTCATACAAATGCATCTTGATGTTACGCAACGCGACAGCATTATGGGGGTTCAGTGAGAAATACTCGAGCAGGCTCACGGTTCTGGACTTTGGGCCACAGGCCGATGGGCCTGCATGTTTGGGGGCCTATGTGTTCTACGTCAGCGCTTTTCATATTGCAAGCGGCCGGTACGGCGCTGGTTTTAGATGTTGTCGCAAGGCGAATACACAAAATTGAATAAAGCACAGCAGCTATTGGAATGAAATCAAACGACAGTTCCTAACAAGCAATCAGAGTTGCAGTTCTATCAACGATACTGTCGTACTACTTATACACATTGGACACTTGTTTCACCATGCCAGAGTATTACATCAAAATCTCTCAGAGGATAGTTCGGCAGTTGCGTGCTGCTACTGAAGAATTTCAAAGTTGATTTGGACCAGCTCTCCTTGCCGAGAAAGTTCGATTTTGACATCATCCCCTACCACAAGATATGATTTAGATTTGAACATTGACCATCCTTTTGCATCAATCATAATGCGACCATCCTTTGTACTTACGGTATATTGAGCAGATTCATTCACACCAAGGCTGCGCATGGTAAGAGAAACTTGGCCACGGCCGCCCGGATTGTTGAACGACTCCCTCGTTGCTCTAGTAGTTCTCTGTTTGCAAACAAGAAGACATACACAAATAGTTAGATCAACAAAGTAAACCATGTGAAACAACATGGAAAGAAAAAAGAATGAAGCACTTGGGCAGCCAATGCTTACCAAGAAGGTGGACATGCTGCTTTTTGTAAGGACTTTGGTATATGAGGTGCAAACTGCAGCCCAGTCTGTTGCCGGTGCAACTGTTGGTTCCGTTGCCGCTGCACGGGCCGGAGCAGATGCAAGTGCAAGTGTTGGTGCAGGTGCCGAAGCTGTTGCTGGTGCCCGTGCTGGTGCGACTAGTAGTGCCGCTGCTGCTGCCGGAGATGGTGCTCCTTGTAGAGCTGGTGCAGGTGTCGTAGCAGGTGCCGGTGTCAATGCCCGATCCTCCAGTAGATCAGCCTGATCTGCTGACGTGGTCGGTGCCCAATCCTCAGCTGGATCAAACTGAGATGTTGCCGCTGTCAGTGCAAGAGCAACTGCCGGTGCTCGATCCGTTGCTAAAGGTGGTACCGATGTGCGAGACAGCGGCGATCATGTCTGATCTGCTATGATCAGCTTTCCAACTTGACTAGGCTCTGTGACCGTGATCCAGTCTTTTTCTTCATTTCTTTTAAATGCGAGAAGGACTAATTGTGGCGTGTTTGTTAAACCAAACTGCAGTTCATCATAGGGATTCAGCTTGTACTCAGACAACAAACCGATCCAATTTTTTCCAGTAATATAAGTGAAGGACAGTGCCTTCGTTGCTGACACGACATAATAAGTGAAACCTACAAAAATATCCATCGTAGAGCAAACCAAACGGTTTATTATGTGATGAATGTCACGCGGCAAAACCTGCATCATAAAATTGCAGCAAAAGAAAGAAAACAATACATTAAATCAATAAGATTTAGATAGTAAATCAATAAGATTTACTTGATGTGACACGAGTGAATCCTTACCAGGAAATCACTATGTTGAAGTACTAAACAGAAGATTGGTCGTCCAACTACACGTGGCATGCAGGGCCCGCGCCTACTCCCACAAGCAGGACAGTCCAAAGGCCGGACCAAACATCCATGGGACTGGAAATCCTGGCGTGTGCGATAAACCCTGCAATGCATACAGATATTGGAGCATAACCATAATTGATAAGCCGTCCTCACAAAAAAGATGATCTGGATACTTCAAAATATATAGACTAAATTGAGTGGACAGACATTAACATATACTGTTCTCAGGACTCACCACACACCAACAGTGGCAGTACTAAACAATACAGGGTTCACAAACACAAATCAAGTACTGAACAATAGTACTTACTACAGACAAGCAAAGTTGCATTAATTAAAATCTGCAGACTATTTCTTGCCACCGACCTACGGGATGAACCCCGCATAACTTACTAGGCCATGGACTTCGTGAGAGATGTCTACCGGCACCATCACCATCTCCTCAACCTGGGAGAACCTAACAGTGTGGTCTTTCCACTCATAAACATGATGATGAAGACATGCCGCATCAGATTTGTCGGGAAGCTTTACAAGAACTACACCCTTCGTAATCGAAGGCACAACCAGGAAATTTTGTGGTCAAGTACAGCCTCGAGAACACGTCTGACAACAATGCAACAGGAAAACACTAGTTCAGGACACGTGGCAACAAGGACACAACAGCTGGATAGTTTAGCAGTAGAGCTCATCCTCAGGTCTTCCAGTTCACACGGCATGACTTTGAGAACTTCATCTCCACCGCGGACCTGGTCCTAATTCAAACAGAAACCAAATATTTTATTTCTACCTCTGTTCAGAAATATAAGATGATTTTTGAAATTTTACTCCATATATGACTACATATACGCACAGAAATTAGTGAAAAAAGACACTAGAACATGTCTTCAAAGGCATGAGAGCAGAGGGATTACTTGCAACATCCATAACACAAGTTACTGATGCAAATATACCCTCTTCAAAGGTAGCATTGATGTTCATAAAGTAGTTGAAAGTAATCTATAAGATATCAGTGTCAACCTCTCGCATGTTTTGGTCAAAAGAGGAATTTAGAACCGCCATTTGGCACACAAAAATCACATGCAAGATCACCCAGAAAGTGGTACTATTAGTACTAGTACTGCGTGTTAGATGAAAAAAACATGATCTAGATCGAGAAAAAGATCGTCAAGAAGAGATATTACCTAGACTTGCTTAATGAGGGATCCCGGAGAGGGGGGCTTGGACATGGCGATGGCTTTGAGCTTGTCTGCGGTAGTCTCGGCGGGGTGCTTGCGCTTCTTCATACCATGAGCCTCGACAGTTTTTGCCAGAGCCATAGACATCACTTCGGCCGGTGCTCCAGCGTCCATCAAGAAACTATCAAATAGAAATAAAAGAAAAGAAACCATAATCACAAACCCAAAAGAAGAACAGAGAGGGAGTTATAGGATCAGTCTCGGGGTTGCAAGACCGGGCCTTGGCCAGAACCAACACCGTTGATGCGCTCACCTTTCCTTCTTTGGGAGAGAAGAACAATGGCAGAAGCTGGTCGGGGTTTTCTTGAAGCAATGAGGAACAAGATGAGGGAGAAGCGAGGGTTGGGTAGAGAGGAAGCTGAGAGAGAAGAGTGAAATGATGGTTGTTTCGTCCGTCCAACTTACTGCTAGAAAGGAGGTTTTTTTATTTGACGGCTCATTGGGCATTACTGTAACGCTTCGATCGGGGAAGTCTACCGTGCAATTGGGCACACTACTATGGAGTAATTTAGTGCATGGCTGGTGGACCCTGATGATGGTTGTCCCACACGTCGGCGAAAGTGAGTAGCAAAGTTCCCAATGACCATAGAGGAGGATCCGCATGGTAGAGCGAGTCCACTGTTTTTTCTAAAGAAAAAAATGATTACAACAAGCGCTTCCACTCTTACGACGGAGGAGTGCGAAACACGGTAGCCACTTGAACATACATAGTGCTCCTACTACTAGGCATGTGCAGTGGTTCATACGTCAGTACTACATTATCTTGTTGCTATTGTAGTAAGATATGACGATAAAAAATGATGTTGTGCGCATGTCAACTATATGAATAGTAATGTAACATAGTACCGCTTTTACGACTGTCCGGTCGAGAATGAACGGTGAGATCAATGTTAACAGAACTAGGTCTACAACGCATGGAGAGTACGGTGCTACAGTACTCCATGAAACATGAACCATATGAAGCACGGAGACTCAGTGTTAGGCAGGGTGTATGAAGGGTGCACGGGATGGGAGCAAAAGTTCCCTTCTCGACCCACTTTTGGGTGTTTGGAAGAGTGCACGAAGGGTGCATGAGTCCACACTAGTAGGTTAACACAAATACACGAAGAGGGAAAAACTATATTGAGATGAGAATGCAACCAAACACACCCACATGCTTTGTGCTACAGTGACTGATCTGCACCGTCTGCTTTGGATCCAACGGCCATGTTGCGCCGAGACATGGACATGCCCATCTAGAGGACGCCTAAACACCATCGAAGTCCCTCTGCTTCTCGAGGCGCACGACGTTGGTGATGCAGGGTGCAACGGCCTGGAGAGCCCGCTCCTAGTCGACGGGAGCCATCTCGTCAAAGATGGCGTCCGATGGCACGAATGGATTCCGGTGACAGAGCCCTGAGAGGATCCGCCCGGCAACAGCGACGGTAGCCTGCAACCCTCCTTGTCTAGCTCCGCCCCCACCATCGCGCGGAGATGGCTCAACTCCTCGGAGATATAGGTGAAGAAGGAGACTGGGTCAGGAAGCCGCAGCTCGTTGAAGTCGACGGGGTGGACGAACGGGTTTAGCCCGACGGCCGGCATGGTCGCGCTGGCAAGACGGTAGGCATCACGGAGCCGCAACACGTGCATGGCAAATTGGTCCACCAAGTGGCTGAGGCGATCCTAGACCTCATCATGATCAGCCCGCTCGCGCTCCAGCCGCCTCCCCTGACGGCCTATCGTATCTCCCGCTTTCTGCAGCAATGCCGCCGATGCCTCGAGCATCTTTGTGGTGGACGCCTGCCGCTTTTGAAGCTTCATGAACCCCCGCACATAACGGAGGAGCATGGCACTCCTCTCCTCCTTGAGCTCATGGAGCTCCACGTCCTTGGCCCTGAGCTCCGCATCCTTGGCCTCGAGCTCCTATGTCAGGCGCCTCACCTTAGACTCCATGATCTGCTGCGCCGCCATGGCACTAGGTAGAAGCAATGGGGACATGAAGCAAAGGGGGCAAAACGGCTGAAAGGCAATGCAATCTACGGGAAGGCGGAGGGAGCCAGCCGAGGAGCGGGGAATCTTTAGGTTTTCACCATGGGAAAACACCAGTCGACGACTTCTCACATCAGGGAGAAGTGGGTGAGGGAGTTCCGGACTAGGGGGTGTCCGGATAGCCGAACTATCATCATCGGCCGGACTCCAAGACTATGAAAATACAAGATTGAAGACTTCGTCCCGTGTCCGGATGGGACATTCCTTGGCGTGGAAGGCAAGCTTGGCGTCTGGATATGTAGATCTCCTACCTTTGTAACCGACTCGGTGTAACCCTAACCCTATCCGGTGTCTATATAAACCGGAGGGTTTTAGTCCGTGGATCGAACAACAATCATACCATAGGCTAGCTTCTAGGTTTAGCCTCTTTGATCTCGTGGTAGATCCACTCTTGTAACACACATCATCAATATTAATCTAGCAGGACGTAGGGTTTTACCTCCATCAAGAGGGCCCGAACCTGGGTAAAACATCGTGTCCCTTGTCTCCTGTTACCATCCGCCTAGACGCACAGTTCGGGACCCCCTACCCGAGATCCGCCGGTTTTGACACCGACAGTGGGTTTTACAGGCGGAGTCATCATGACTAATTACTGTCGCGCCTGCTCCCGTATATCAAAAAATTAAAAATCCTTCCGCGCCTGCTCCCGTCAATCAAAAGATAAAAAATCCTGCCGCGCCTGCCGCACCCAAAGACTAGAGCAACGCCGCGGTGGATATTTAAATTTACCTGCCAGCAAGGAGATAAAAAAGGGTGAAAAAACAAATGTGGCGGCGGCCTAGCTAATCGGTCGCACTAGCCCAACTAGCTAGCCACCGTGCTTCACTGATGTACTCGGCGGGAAAGGTGGTATTTCGTGATTTGATGACTCATTTATTTGCTTCGGCGCTATGACCGAGGAGGACCCAGAAAACGCGTCGTAGGGCGTACCACATCTCGGCAAGGAAGAATATATGCGTGCACCACTCGGGAGCACCCCGAAACCGCGCGGTAGGGTGTGCCACGTCTCGGCACGGAGGAAAAATGTGTGTGTAAAAATATACTGTATCAGACGTAGTAGTACCTATGGTTCGACCTCGGGACCCAGCCAGTTGGTCGAAAACACCCCACTAGCCACACAGCTTCATCATGCTAACATGGCACGGAGGATAGGTGTGGTTAGCCCCGTCTCGACCAGCCACAACGTCTCTTGTTCTAGGCAATTCTTCTATTTTCCAAGTTTTTTTGTCATAATAACACCACGGCAAGTTAGCGCCGCTCTTCATGTGTGCCCGTGGGTCTAAAGGTTAGATGATGGAGAGGAGAGAGAGAGATCGCAGACCTGGGACCCACCAGTAAGTGAGTCAACGGTCATGCACGTGTTGACGAGGCACTCCCTCTACTCTACTCAACGAAATACTGTATAAAATCAAGTTATGGGACAAAGCCAACAACCATTGTTGTTTCAGGCTATCTACTTACGCTTTGTAGTCCAGGTTGCCAGTTCGAATCTCGTCTTTCAGATTTGTTAGTTTTAGGTCCACATCTGATCAATGACAAGTGGGACCCCCGTGTGTTGTTCTTATATTTCAGTGTAGGATGGTTTTTTTTGAACAAACACTTTGCGCGGTTAGACAAGTAATGGCACGAGTTACACGTATTTTGCAAGTTTACGAACAAAAATGACAACGACATAGAATATGACATCCACCCCGCAGCTTAGATGCTATGGTGATACGAGTTTTTACATCGTTGGAAGTGAGATCCAACGGCTTGGGAGTAGTCTTTGTAATTATGCGCAATTTCCAAACTCTCCAAAAGGTATTTTTTTGCAGATAAAACATTCAGGCCTCGTGTGTGCCGCTGCATCTTGGATCCAACGGCTCCCCGTTGCTCATATTAGGTGCTCCCTGTAGCTTAATTAGCCGCTACGGTGATACGAGCATCTAGGTCGTATGATCGGTGATTAGATGGCACATGCGTAGTACTTGTACTTTCTGTGCAATTCCTAAACTCTCTCTGGCGTATATTGCAAAAAATTCAAACCTCCTACTATGGGCCGTTAGATCTCCGTGAACTCGTATCACCATAGAATCTATGGTGCGGGAGCACCTCATATTCTCCCGTGCGAGAAAACATCAGGTGCTCTTGCAGCTTGGATGCTACGGTGATACGAGCTTCGAGGTTCTTTGGTCTGAGAACCAATGGCATCTGAATAGTCTTTGTGCTTGTAAGCAGTGGCCGAACTCTTTGGGGGCTTTTCTACAAAAAACCATTCGAACCACCGAGGAGTTGTTGGGTCACAAATCCAACGGCTCCGAAGAGCTTGTATCACCAAAGCATCTAAGGTGTGGTAGCACATGGTATTCTTACATACAGGAGAATATGATGTCCTCCTTCATCTTAGATGCAACCTTGAGACGAGCTTCGAGGTCGTTGGATATGGGATCCAAGGGCATCTGAGTAGTTTTTGTACAAATTGTGTGCAATTCTAAAACTCATTAAGGTTTCTTGTAAAAATATTAAGACATCACGTGAGCTGCTATATCTCAGATCTACAAGCTCCAAGCAACTCGTATCAGTATATAGCATCTAAGGTGTGGGGGCACATGATATTATCTCGAGGAGGAGGGGGTGCACAACCAATCGGTGTTTGGGAGCTAGGGTGGGGACAAATATAATCTAAACAATCCTAAACAGAGCTTCAAAAATTTATCTAAGGTCGAGGGGTTAACCCCCGACAATCTACATAGCTCCGCCTAAACACAACATATGCATGTACTATAGTACTAGACTTAATATTCATGTTTCAGTTTCCTGTTCATTTTAAATATTGAATTGAGGACCATGCATGTCTTACATTTTACTCCCTCCGTTCCTAAATATTCGTCTTTTCAGATATTTCAAATGGACTGGCACATACGTATGTATATAGACATATTTTAGAGTGTAGATTCACTCATTTTGCTCCGTATGTTGTCACTTGTTGAAATCTCTAAAAGACTAACAAGGAGTATTTTTGAATCCGTGTCATACATGCATGGTTTGGAAAAATAGATGCACTATACTTATTGGATTGTTGTTGTGTTCGTGTGTGTGTGTGTGTGTGTGGTCATATGCTTGATACATACAAAGTTTTCTCACCACCATATTGTTCATCTTTTAAATTTGAATTTGCAATGAAAAACTTACTAGGTATACCATGAAATGTGAAATCCACATTGATATCTCTATATCACAAACTCACTCTAATTCAAGAACTCGTCATAAATCAATTGCCACATCGAGATTACTATTTGCAAGGAAAATACGGGCATTGTAATGCACATAGATTCGTTCGGCATTTTAAAAGATTCCTTTCGTATTCTCGAATGGTACCCAACGGCGTACGAGCCAGACCTTGGCTCGTGTTGATCATAAAAAAACCGGGCTCATGTCCTTCTGGTGGCGTGCGTGGTACGCCATTAGCCAACCCCAACCAGTCGAGCCTCCGCGTTTCAAGTTGAAATATCTGGCGGTCAGAATTCCAGCCCTAGGAAATTCCCCTCATGTCCCCGGTCCATAATGACTACTGATGAACAATGGAGGGATGATTTAGTAACTAGACAACGTTACCTACCGTGCCGAGCACGGTTCAATTCCCTCGGTCGCCGCTCCCCAAGGTCACCCGTCAACTGAATTGCCTAGTAGTACTACTACTACTACACCAGGATGAGCATAGAATTGAGCCCGTTTGTTCGTGCCTAGTACTTGAGTTAATATATCAGGGAGCCCTAAAAAAGAGTTAATATATCAAGCAATGCACTGGTACAGACAGATTATCCTTTTACTCTGCATATATAACTTGTCTGAAGTCTAACTAAGCAAAATGTTTGACCAAACCCTTTCTTAAGAAATACAACAGGACAGATGTATCGCTTGAAAATTTATTGCATGATGCAGGTTATGATATTGTTTCGAATCCTGGATTTTAAATTTCAGAAAATCCAGAAGTGACAAGAAATTCATGAAACTAAGCATGGTCACGTGATATGGCACAAATATTCCTTCGTAATTTTTATGTTCAATTTGAGACAAGCTGCTTATGACAAGTTGCACAAATGAAGAGCCAAGGTATTCTGGAACAAAGACCTGTCACGTTAAGGCGAACGCTTTCACTATTGAAATCGTGGGCGTTTACGTGCCGCCACGAGTCTCGCTTCTCATCGGCAGGTGCCGTCCGAGCAAGCGTGTGATTTGATGGGAGGCGTGCGAGCAGACAGCTGCGCCGGCTGACAGGGAGGCGTGCAAGCAGAGTGCTGCGCAGGCTCACCGGGAGGTGAGCCCTTTGACCAGGCCCCGCCGCCCACCTTCGTCCCAAAGCTCCCACTTTTGATGTCGTCGGCGCCGCAGTTCAAAATCAACCCCGCACTACCCGGTATCGCCACAATCTTCTCTCTTCCTCTTCGATTCTCCTGTCGTCTACCTCCAACCAGCCTGACCTAAACGTACGCCATGCCGCATCACGATGGTCTGCCCTTAGTCTTCCAGTTTCCTAAGGAAGACACCCAGCGGGAGTCTCAAGAACATAAGGCGCTTTTGGACGAGCTTGAACCGGCCTTGCGGGAAGACGCCGCGCCTGTCCCTGCTCCCGTTCCAGCTACCGTCGCCTAACTGCGCGGCAAATACCATCCCGTGGCATTGATGGGCTGGGAGCCGACATTGTCGCCGAGATTGATGCCACGGATTCCACGAGGTCCCGTCGACTTTCGCGCGCCGTGCACTGCGGCGCATGCGCTGTGCGTCTGACCGACGCGACACGCCCATGCCGGTGCTCGTGCACTTGCCAGCGCATGCTCCTGCATGTGCACTGACGTGCGTGCCCGTGCCGGTGCCCGTGCACACGAATGTCTCCGTCGCGCTGTTGCCAGCGCCTGTCCCTGCGCGGGTGCCAGTTCCCCCCTCAGCGGCATGGATGGCTGCCGTCGACCGCTTCCTTGCACCAAGGCCAATCGCCTCCTCCCGCCAGTTGACTCGCTCCTGGAGACCGAAGTCCAGAACATTGTGGCCTTCCTTGAAGCTAGGGCCAACATACAGGAGTACGCCAACAACGGTGCAAGACGCCGCCATCGCCGTCGGTCAGTGGCCCGACGACTGCCGCCGCCGCGTAATCTAAATTTGCCATGAAAAATGTTCAGATTGCCATGCTTAAAATCCGAACGTTTATCATTTCCGTTTATTTTAGATCGATCATCGTATGAATGTAAAGTCGGAGTCAGACTGAATGAAATCTATGGTTTGATCGATTGAATGTTCTGCTAGAGCCGTATCAAATTAAATATCAAACATCATCAAGCCACATGTATTCCTTCTCATCCAACGACCTAGACTGCTTCAATGTCGAGCACTCAACACGTTTAGCGTGCAGTTAATTTCATGTCAAAATTAGTGTTAATCACATAATAACACGCAAATAATATCCTACTTAATATCCGCATGCACTTAATATACTTCCAAATTAACGTGCATTGCATGTACACATTGACTAGTACTACTAGTATGTGAAATTGGTGTCGTAACTTGTGAACGCGTCCAGATATGGTCAACGGCAACATCGCCCGCGAGTTCTTCGTGTTTGCCCGTGCGTCTAAACGCAGAAGGGGAGGACAGAGAGAGAGAGAGAGAGAGAGAGAGAGAGAGCACACATGGAACGCACCAGTAAGTGAAGGCGAATAGTACGTGCTAACGAGCCGGTCCCACTAATGTACTAAAAATAATATTACATGTTATCCATTAAATAGGTTGTGGTAATATAAAAACATTATATGAACGAAGGGGGGTACAACAAACATTGTTGTTCTACGTATGTTGCCTATTGATGTGCGGCTTGAAGACCTTGGTCGCTTGTTCGATCCTCGTCCTTTATTTTTTAATTTGTATATGGGTCCAAATTTATTTCATGATAGGTGGGCCCCTCAGTGTGTAGTTTGTGGCACTTTAATTTGTGGGTCGAAATTTGTTCCATTTCAAGTAGACTATCGGTGTGTAATAATCAAGAGAAAGGACGTGCGAGAGAGTGATGACCGAGCCAGAGGGAAATCAATTGGGGGAGGTGCGGGGGTTGCAACGGTGTTTGGAGTAGTTGTGGGCCGAATGCTACGAAAATATAATCTACCACCGGAATAAATGCCTACACAAATTAATCCAAGTTTTGAGTCCCCCTCGCAATGTAAATAGCTCCGGCTTTGCGAGGGATGGAGAGGTAGCTTCAATGTGTGGAAGATACGGCGTGAGAAAGCGAGGTCAATCGAGAGACATATAGATAGAGAGACAAAGTGAGTGTGGTCCGACATTCATTGAAAAGATATATATGCTCTGGAGAGATATTGTCCGATTCAGCTTTTGGAAGGGTGAGGGCTGTAATATAGAGCTTGAGAGATGATCCAGTCACAGACATGTAGATATATTTTGTGCGTGGGAGGAAGCAAGGTCAATTGATTACATATATAAAGGTAGAGAGATTGAGCGAGTGTGGGTCATCGTGCGATCAAAAGAGTGATACGGGTTGGAGAGAGTGACCTAGATAGACAATGTGCGTGAGACAGTATACAATATGAATATGTCGAATTGGGCTCAAACATGGAGATATATCGTTTGTGTCTGAGAAAGAGCGAGGTCAATCAAGACATACAAAGAGAGAGAGAGAGAGAGAGAGAGAGAGGGAGGGAGGGAGAGAGAGAGATTGAGCGAGTGTGGCCCGCCATGAGGTCGAAAGACTAGGGGCGGCTTGGATGGACTGACCTAGATAGACAATCTGTGCGAGAGACTATAAAGTGTGTCGATCTAGGCCCGAACATGGAGATATATCATTTGTGTGTGATAGAAAACGAGGTTAATCGAGACTCAGATAAAGGAGCGATATTGAGCGAGTGTGGCCCGCCGTCTTGGAAGAAAGAGTGAGACGGTCTCAAGGAGTGACCTAGATAGACAACGTCGAAGGCAAGACGAGAGGTTGGGGGCTAGATAGGCAATGCATGTATCTAGCGAGAGAGGGGGGGAGGGAGGAGAGAGAGAGAGAGAGAGAGAGAGAGAGAGAGAGAGAGAGAGAGAGAGAGAGAGAGAGAGAGAGCTCGGCATGGGGTGCAATGGCGGGTGTGTGAGGTAAATACAATTGGTAACAGAGTGGAAAAATGGGGTTGTATAGTTAAGAGAGTTAGAGATCGAAACATGGAGAGAAAGAATGAACGTGTGTCAAAAACTGATAGCTTCCTAATGTGGTTAGGAGAGGAAGATTGACCGATACAGGAAGTATGTAGCGTATGTGCCGGGGGGGGGGGGGGCTAAAACAACATTTGAATGTAGATAGTACTATACTTAATATCCATGTTTCAATTCGGTGTACATTGTAAGATTTGAACTGAGGACCATGCATATGGGTAATTATTTCGAATTCGTGCCATACTAGGTTTGGAAAAGTTGACATTGACTCGATTGTTGTGCTATTTTTGTAGGTCATATGTTTGAATCCATCCAAAAGTTTTCTCACTACCATGGTGTTCATCATATACATATGAATTTGTATTAAAAAAGTAGCATGGATACAGTGAAATGCAAAATCCACGTTAAAATTGGAGATCGCTATGTGACACACACTCTAATTCAAATAACTAATTATGTGACACACACTCTAATCCACGTTAGCGTGGATACCGTTTCGTTTTTTTCACATAACTCCTCATTAATTAATTTATAGTATCTCGTTTTGAATGACTAATTATTTGCAAGGAAAACACGGGTATGGTAATACATACATATTCGTTTGCAAATGAAAGAAGATTCGTTTGCATTCTCAAATCTCCTCTCAAATGTAAGCACACCAGGCAGGACAGGGTCGTGTTGTGGTGGTCGCATGTGTTGTACGGACGCTTAGCACCCAGCCACCCACCCCCCTCCCTCCCTCCCCCCTCCCCCCAAAAAAAGGACGATGACAAAATAAGTTCGCGCTTCCATGTTTCAGATTGAAATATCTGGCGGCCCCAATTCCAGCCCTGCAAAATCTCCCTTCTCCACCGTCCCCTTCCGCGCCCAGATTGCTCAAATCCCCAATTCGCCCCCAACCCAAGCAAAGTTCGAATCGCCCCTCGTCTCGTCTCTTTCCCCACCTCTGTGTCGGACGACAACGACAGTCGCGCTTCACCACCGCACCGGAGCTACCTCATCTACGCCGTCGTCCACCGCACCGGGTGGTCCACCGACAACGTCGGCTGCCGCATCCGACGTGCCTCACAGACTCCGCCTTCCACCGCATTAGGTGCGCTTCACCGACACCATCTCCCACCTCACCGGGGCTACTTCACGGAGCACATCGTCGCACCTCCGCCCCCCGAGGCTGTTGGGGCTTCACCAACGGTCTCGTCCATCGCATCGTAGCGCTAGGCTGCCATACAAGATCTGCATCCGTGTGCGGCCAGCCAATGCCAGCGCATCACCCTCAATGGCTCTGAAGTGACCCGCACTCTAGCTAGGCGAGCATGCCCAAACGCCGGCTCGAACTAGGTATCAACACATCACTCCCTTGTGCACTATTCCGACAATGTTTGGATATCCTTTCACTGCTCTCTTAGCTTACACGCCTATGGAACTCTGACTTTAACTCTTATTTCTTCTGGAGATATCATCTGAAACAAGCAAAATCATTTTTTTAGCGAAGCATGACGGTGCTACGGGATATGATACACATCCTGCACACCCGTATAACCTTGTAAGTATCTTTCTTGTGGTACAACAACAAGGTCGATTCCTCTTATTTGATCAACCATTGGCCGTGTCAAAAATGCAGAGGGGGTGCAAGGAGCACAAGGGCTAAACATCCAAGCAAGTGGTAACATGGACTTGTACATGGAACATCCCAAGCGCAAGCAGAGCTGCAGTGAGCCTGTACAATGAGCTAGCGTAAGTCCCTACATTTCATTTAATTCGTACTGGCATGCGTGCATGATTTGTGTGCAATGGCGGATCCACCAATTCAAGTTACCAAGGGCGAACATTTAACTTAAAAAATACAAAGGCACTTGCACTATGGAAATCAACATAACTTGAGAAATGTGAAGCTACATGCACTTTGAAAACCGGCTAATGATCCAAAGTAGTTCAATTATAAAACACTAAATGATGCAAGCACCAAAAAACACAAAATGCAACATGGTGTACAAGGACTACTAACATGGTCTGTACCTGCTTGAATTATTCGTTCTCTGGCTGAAAATTTCAAAGTGTAATTGCAGCTATAACCAGTGCGCAAACTGCATATCAATATATCTATCCTGCACAAGTATGCCAATAGTTTCAAACAACAGATTAGAAAACTATTTATGCTACGTTGTCATGGTACGGGGACTTTCTAGTAGATGGCCTCGACGTTTCCTCATGCCATGAAAATGTACTATAATTTGCTTGTCATCAATGCCTGCAAATCTCTATGTCTCTCTGAACATAGCAGATCATCATTAGACACTAAATCCTTCAATGGGAGCTTGCAAAATGCTTGCATTAGATCCCTCATTAGACACTATATGTTCATCACCAGGAGCATGTAAAATGTTTGCATCAAATCCTTCATTAGCGATCTGCTCATTAGACACTTCAGGTCAAGAACAACATGAGCTTGTATGTTTGCACGGAAACTTGATTAGATACATCAGATTCATCGATTCAAGATTGATTGGGGAGTTATAAAATAAGCAGAAATTGGTTTCATTTTCTCATAGATTCCCTACATACAAGCAGTTTTACAACACCGTCAGCTTTAACTATTCGCCAGAAATTCAACAGTTGAATTAGATATAATTAGGGATGTGATGTACCTGCTCGTTGCACATGCTACTCTTGCAAGCTGCAATTGTCCGTTTGCCCAAGCTCGATGCCATGCCCGTGCTGCCGCCGCTGCCTCCCACACAGGCTACACCCAGGGTTGGATCTTCATCTTCTTGTCCTTCCGTTTGATTGAAGCCCGGCGACCGCCCTCCAACGAGGGCGCGAGGAAGTGTTGTGTCGGTCTGTCTAGTGGCGGCTAGGTTAGGAGCGAACCAGACTGGAGGCTGGAGCGAATGAATTGGGATTTTCCTGCTGTTGATCGATATGGGAGGTGCTCGTTTAGGCCGCAAGCCTGCTATAGGGCCTGCCTTGCACTTACGTTATTGGCCCATCCAAATTGAAACATTTTTCTTCATTTTTTACATTGCATGCTTGTGCGTTGGGCCGAACAAAACTAGCCTGGGCCAACCTGGATGACTCAAACTAGGTGCACACTTTCCAGCCACCCGAGGCGGCCGCCCATACCAGCCCCTATGGTGGCGTCGCCCCTTTTGTGTGTATGATTGGGGCAGTGAAAAATATTCCAGTGGCGCTTTTGATTTACCCACAGAATGGTTGAATTGCTTGTTTCTATGAACAGAGTTCGCCAATAATGCGAAGGATGCCCGTCTTTTCATCCTAATGTAGATTGCTTAGATCTCGATATGCCAAATGTAATCGCATGAAATATACATTAAAACCCAGTGTGATGTGTGTGGCTACAACTAGTCTGACTACACACCCTCATATAACATATCAAGGACGCACCATCTTACCAGATTAACCATTCGACTACCAATGCAGTGTGGGAAGAAAGAAGTATTGGGACTGCATATCGAAGCAATTGATGCCATGGACTCCTTCGTAGAACCTTGTAAGCGGAAAATAAGTTGAAGTGTGCCTGTACAAAGAGCTAGCGTAAGTTCAGTTATCTGCTTCTCGGAATTTTAGTTAGCCACTTATTGCAAAATTGTTCAATTATGTTGCTTGGCTTAATTTAGTTTGCTACTGATTACATAATGCCATAGCCTGTTAATCCTATTATAGACTGCGCCTATCTATGTGTTTGATACTTACTGTTAAGAATTACCTGTTTTCCTGAACTTAAATAGCTACTTAAGCACATAGATAGCTGGTCATATGTACTTCTAGGGTGCAGCAGAATCCACCTGTAATTTACGTTCTGATACCCTGTTTGTTTAAATGGTTTGTTGTTATCACTTGTAGCACTAGTAATGTTTGCATGTTCATAGATAGACAACTGTCAGGTTTATATGAGGGACACCGTCTTTTTAACTTACATATGTGTTGGAATCATTTTGCTTACATCAAAGAAATTTACAGATGTCTGTGTTGCTCGTAAACGGTATCGACTTGTTACTTTAATACGTTGCCAAGAACTTGTTAGTTTTACTAGTTCATGTGTAATTAAATATGTTGCCAAAACCGGTTAGTTTTACTAGTTTGATGTTAGTTTCTTATGGCTCTTACAAAACTTTATTTATTGATTGCTAACATTCAATTTTGCTGGATCCAACTGAAACTCCGTTGGCAGAACATGTATGTTTTCAGAAACTTCCTTGTTTACCTGGTTTGCTGCTGTAACTTGTTGCTGTAATAATCTTTCCAACTTCAAGTTTTCAGGATCGAATTGGAAGTCCAATTGCACATCAGGTACATTTTCAGAAAAAATATTTGTGTAACAGGTTTGCTATTGTAACTTGTTGCTCTAATCAAGTTACTGACTACTCAACTTTTCAGGATCCAAGAGAAATTCCAATGCACAATCGATTCCTTTTGCAAAACTTGTTTTGTTTAACTTCTTTGCTGCTGCAACCGGTTGCTCTAATCACGTTACTGGCTACTCAACTTTTCAGGATCCAAGAGAAACTCCAATGCCACAACAGGTACCTTTTGCAAAACTTGTTTGTTTAACTGCTTTGCTGCTGCAACAACCGGTTACAATGATGTTAATAACTACTTTTCAGCATCCAATTGAAACTCTTTAATTCCTTGTTTGTTTAGCTGGTTTGCTGTTATAACTCCTAGTTGAAATGTTTTGCTAACTTCAACTTTTTGGAATCCAATCAGAACTTTAATGGCAAAACATGTTAGCCCAAGATCAAAGAGAGAGGTCCCCATGGACGTTGTATCGTCCCACAACAGTGGCATCGGCCCAATCATGCATCATGAATTGCCAACTGCTGATGCTCTAGAGGCTAAACTAGTGGTAGAAAGAAATTCCGCTTCTGCACTTAGAGATGAAGTTGACATGTTGAGGAAGTAAACATCACAATCACAAGCAGTACTCAAGACAACCATTAAATATTTGGTGGATTTCAAAATGAAGCAAGCTGTGACTGACCGCATTGTTAAGGTCCTGAAGGAAAAAAGGAAATTAGATTCCCACTTGGTAAATCATATGTGAAACGTTCTTTCCATCGTTGAATAACCTTTGTGTTGTTTGTTCATGTAATCAATCAAACCATTTGTTTTAGAGATCATGTAATAATTGTTTTTTGTTTTTTGGTTTGCAATTTTATTTGAGCACAAGTCTGTATTAATTGATAAGACTCAGAGACATTTCATTTCGATTGCTGTGCCAGACCTACAAATATGCCAATCGGGCTGAATGTGCATTCACCAATAATAGTAGTATAGATGGACCGTAAGTGGCACGCATCGGAAAGGGCCAAGATGATGTAGTAGCTTCGCTAAAAAAAGCTTGTTGTTCTAGCAAAAAAAGTACAGCGGCCTGGCTTATGTATGTTAGTTGATATTATTGCTCCATATACTCTATAAGTGTTTATATGTCTGGTAGTTATGTACATTCTTGGTTGATTGACTCGGTATTTGAATCTTGATACATCGCTTGTGTATATATCTAAATGGGAGTACACATTATGCTGCGTGTGACATTTGAGTTGACATAAAGTGTTCCAAATATTCGAATTCACCTTAAACTGGATTCTTGCTTGTAACACCCCGGATACAACTTTCCATAATTGTAAATCCAACTCTTGCCTTTTCCGGAGATGCGATATATTATTTCCTTCGTGGTTGGGTTTTGTGTTTTGTTTTGCATTTTGTTCATGTCATGCATCTCATCTCATAGCATCATGCGCATTGCATCCGCATGTTTTCATAAAGTTTACATCCGTTCGTAGTTGCCGCGTCCCCCCTTGCCTTCGTTGACCATTCCAAGACCAATCGGGTTTTCGCTTCCCTCTTGACCGTGACCACCTAACCTCTCTTGCCAGCTCGCAGCACCCTCATGTGCGTGTCCGAAACTTATCCGAACCCGAAGCGGTATGTCGTTACCGATGGATCCGGATCATCCCCAAACATCCCGAAACTATCTTTGTTTCTTTGTTGGATTCTCGCTAGCCTATTTTCCGTTCGTCCAATTACGATCAGAGAGACGAGATCACCCCTAGCCTAACTCACTCGCTATATATACTAGTCTAAACCCTAGCACTAGCTGTCCCATCCACCAAATCCTCCACGCCGCCGCCACCCACTGACCATCTCCCCCGGGATCCCTCATGATCCACCCACCTGGTCTCCTCCTCGGCTTCCTCACCGAGCCAACCACCATCCATCCCGATCCACCTCCCTCCTACCAGAGCCTCCGACCACCTCCCTTGATTTCGCGCCACCAAAAAATCCCCGGCAGCCACAGCCTCGACCCGTTAGCCCCTGGGCCGCGGCGACCATCCACCAGGCGTCGCCCTCATCCACTGTGCCAGAGCCCGAGCTCCTTCTCACAGATCCGTGCCCGCCATCTCCATCGCTCCTCGGCCTTCCTGGCTGCAAGCGTCGCCGCTCGCGACCCTGTTGAGCGTTGCCTCCTCTGCTTGCCCGCGCCTCTGCTTCCCTGCTCTAGATCGACCGCCAAGCCATCACCGAGAAGCCACCACCGCTAGGACCCTCCTTGAGCTCCAAGTCCTCGCCCCGTTTCTGCCATTTTCTGCCTGCTCCTTGCCGGAGTTCCTTGCAGCGCCACCGCCATGGACGCCCGACCTGCCATCGTCCATGGAGCTCGCCTCACCTCGGTGACTTGAACCAAGCTGGATCCTCGACCTCCTCCGCCGCTGCACCTCTTCCGCCGTGAGATGCCTCATTGTTGGTCCTGCATGTTCCCCTGCACCTTCCCTGCCTCACATCTCCCTGTTTCTTCTGCCCCAGCAGGAGTCAAGCCACCGCCCTGCCTTGTTCCACGCCTCGCCACGGCCCTCCTCGACCTCCTTCGCACCGGATCCGTCCCCCTCGTCCATCCACTCGTCGCTAAAGGTCGCCGCCGTGCCCTGCATCCCGCATCGCCTGCTGTCTTCCTCTGCTTCGAGCGACAAGACGAGCGCCGCCCCGTCGTTGACCCGATCTGGCGCCAGCGTGGACAAGCGCCATGGCCCAGCTCGCCCTCCATCTCCCCGCGCCAAGCCAGCCACACCGACCGGGCCTCAGCCCATGGTGAGCGCCCCAACAGCCTGCAGATTCGGCCCGATGCGTGTTTTCTCCCTCTGCTGCGATTTTTTCATTTTCCAGAGAGTGCAGTTTTTCAGAAAAACCCCTTAATGTTCATGCATCAATAATTCACAAACCATGCATCAGAATTAATTAAACTATATATGTAATATGCTCAGTTTTTCATGTACTTTCATAATATGCCTTTTTTATCCATGTTAAAATGTTTAACTTGCTGTTTGTTTAATTTTGCTTAAATGCCATGTTAAAATGATTTATTTCATAACAAAAAAACCGTAGCTCGGTTTTAGTTAAACTTTATATGTAAATGGGGTGGAAAAATGCCTAGTTTAACGTGGTGCATTTTATTTTGCTGTTTAACAACATTAAAATTGTGTTTAGGGCAGAACAGTAGCAAATTCGAAATATGCACATGGGGATTTTCCGGAATTGTTGTTTCTTATTTCCGGCCTCATTTAAACTTGCCTAAATAGTTAGTTTACTTATGCTTCACCCCTTGCCATGGTTAATAACATTTAATATTATTGGGTACATGAACGAGATCAAACTAAATAATTGCATGTGGTGTTTCGTTGATATGCAACTCGTTGCATATTGAGCTCCACTTAACTTGTAGTATTGTTTGTTGCACTTTGCCATGCCATGCCTCATTAAACCGGACATGCATCATACTCGATTGTGCATCATGCCATGTTTATGCTTGTGCATGTACCATGTTGTTTGTTTCTTTTCGGTGTTGCTTCTTAGTTCCGTAATGTTGCGATTGTGAGGATTCGCTCGACTACTCCCGCTCGCTCTTCTTCATGGACTCGTTCTTCTTCCTAGCGGGATTTCAGGCAAGATGACCGTCACCTTGGATCTCATTACTATCATTGCTATGCTAGTTGCTTCGTTCCATCGCTTTGCTGCGTTACCTACCACTTGTTTATCAAGCCTCCCAAATTGCCATGAACCCCTAACCGTTGTCACCCTTCCTAGCAAACCGTTGTTTGGCTATGTTACCGCTTTTGCTCAGCCCCTCTTATAGCGTTGCTAGTTGCAGGTGAAGATGAAGATTGCTCCATGTTGGATTATGTTTATGTTGGGATATCACACTACTTCTTATATTATTAATGCATCTATATACTTGGTAAAGGGTGGAAGGCTCGGCCTTATGCCTGGTGTTTTGTTCCACTCTTGCCGCCCTAGTTTCCGTCATATCGGTATTATGTTCCCGGATTTTGCATCCCTAACGGGGTTGGGTGATTTATGGGACCCCCTTGATAGTTCGCTTTGAATAAAACTCCTCCAGCAAGGCCCAACCTTGGTTTTACCATTTGCTTCACCACCACCTACTTTTCCCTTGGGAGTCGCGCTCTCGAGGGTCACCTTTATTTAGCCCCCCCGGGCCAGTGCTTCTCTAAGTGCTGGTTCGAACCGAGCCGCCTGCGGGGCCACCACGGGGAAACTCGAGGTCTGGTTTTACTCGTAGCCTGTCTCATCCGGTGTTGCCCTGAGAATGAGATATGTGCAGCTCCTATCGGGATTGTCGGCGCATCGGGCGGTCTTGCTTGTCTTGTTTTACCATTGTCGAAATGTCTTGTAAACCGGGATTCCGAGACTGATCGGGTCTTCCCGGGAGAAGGAATATCCTTCGTTGATCGCGAGAGCTTATCATGGGCTAAGTTGGGACACCCCTGCAGGGTTTGATCTTTAGAAAGCCGTGCCCGCGGTTATGTGGCAGATGAGAATTTGTTAATATCCGGTTGTAGTAAACGTGAAGTAAACTCTTCTAAAATACACCAACCGTGTGCGTAACCGTGAGTGTCTCTTTTCGGGGTTGATCGAGAGGAGAACACGGTTTTTGGGTTATGTTCAACGTAAGTAGGAGTTCAGGATCACTTCTTGATCATTACTAGTTGACGACCGCTTGCTTTGCTTCTCTCCTCGCTCTTATTTGCGTAAGTTAGCCACCATACATGCTTAGTCGTTGTTGCAACCTCACCACTTTAACCCTTCCTCACCCATTAAGCTTTGCTAGTCTTGATACCCATGGTAATGGGATTGCTGAGTCCTCGTGGCTCACAGTTTACTACACCAACAGTTGCAGGTACAGGTTATGCGATGATCATGACGCGAGAGCGATGCTTACTTGTTTTGGAGTTCTTCTTCTGTTTCTTCGATCAGGGGATAGGTTCCAGGTCGGCAGCCTGGGCTAGCAGGGTGGATATTGTTTGAGTTTCTGTTTCTGTTTCATCCATAGTCGGATGTTGATCTTGTATATGTTGTATTGTTGTATTCATGTGACATTGTATGTCTTGGTTGTATCCCCAATATTATGTAATGTTGATGTAATGATATCCACCTTGAAAAAGCGTCTTCAAGATGCGCTTCTATCCTTGGTGGGACCTTCGAGTTTCCTTTAGGATAGGGTCGCATCTTGGGCGTGACAAGTTGGTATCAGAGCCTCGACCGACCATAGGATCCCCCTTGTTTGTTGGCCGTTGTTGAGTCTAGAAGAAAACTATTTTGAGTCTTAAGATTATATATATCGGAGAGTGGATTCTTTTTACTCCTCAGTCCCTTCGTCGCTCTGGTGAGGCCTCCTGACGTAGATGTTCTGTCTTTCCTCTCCTCAAATTTCATGATTTTTTTTAGGATCACGCGGGTATCTTGGGATCGTTCCGATAGTCTTGTGACGAGAACATTGTTCTTGGTGCCTCCTGACATTAGGGGTTGTGGCAGTGTCCCGGGGAGTTGAGCTCCGAGGTGTTGTCGTCACAATTTTATCGTTGCAGTTCTGGAATACCTGAGTTTTGCCGACATCGAAAATCTCTTTTATGCAGTTGTTGGTGAGATAACCTCGACGCCACCCAAGATCGGGAGTTCGGGAGTATTGCCATAGCTTGTATAACGGATGCTTTTCGATGGTTGAGGTACACGATTTCGGAGTTTTCTTGGTTATGTGTTGACGGATGGATACAATTGGATCTAGGTATTGTTAGTTTGGGTGATATATTTTGTGTCCCTCAGATCCCCAACACCAGATTGCATAACCAGAAAGTTTCGGGAGTTTATAGGTGGGAATTCAAGTAGCTCCTAGAATATCTTTTCGACAGATGCATGATATGAGATTGGGTAAATCTCTATCATATGTATTTGTTTCGGCTTATTCTGCAAGCCAAATCCTTTGTTTTGTTTTATTTGTGGTATTCGAGTTGCTTCAATGTCAAGTGTTGATTCCATACCTTTTCTAAACGGTGTTCTCATATTTCTATGGGAGTACTAATCCTTCTTGATCACTGGGGTTGTCATGTCAACTCTTTTCCAACCGGTGTGCTTCTCTTCAAGTGGATCCGATCATTTTCAACATCCGCAAGATCAAATCTAAGTTTTCTCACCGGTGTTTGTTTCATCCGTCCCCAAGTTGTCTTTGTTTTCCCGCCCTCCCACCCCTTTTTCTTCAAGGACTCGGATTTCTTAATCATGTATCCTTGTTATTTGAGAGAAGTCTCTTCATTCTTTTCTTTCGATGTTCTTATCCGGTGATTTCCCATGGAGATGCTCAACAGTTTCAAGTTCATCATCCTTCATTGTTGTTTCTTATCCGGTGGATCCAATTCAAGCTTTCGATATTCATCATATTCCTTTCCTCGTTTCAAATGCTTTCTCTTGCCGATGCACCTCTTAATCATTCACTTCTCGCTATTCATTTGTTCTGGAGTGTTGAAGATATCTCAGAAGGCTCGTCTTTTCATTCCAGATCCGTTCAAGTTATTTGGAGATTATTATCTCATTCAAGTCATTTAATTCAACCGGTGCAACCTCTCTTTAAAATCCTTCAATGATGTTTCTTTCGAGTGGGCCCTAACCCACAGGTCTTTTTTCAGGATCTTACCTGACTCTTCTAATTTTCCAGGAACTTTTCTCAAATTCATTTCAAAGTTTGACGTAAGAATGAATTTTCATCAGTCACATGCCTTCTCCAAGGTAGCTTTCAAACTCTTTTCATCTCTGGCTCAACCTTTCCTCTTTTAATCCTTCCGGAGTTTCTCAACAATTTGGTGGTGTTTTTTCCTCGACATTCTCAGCATTTGAAGACCGAAGAAGAGTTTTTCTTAAATCTTGCTCCATTCTCTTCAAGATTCATGGTTCAAGTTTGATGCCATCCTCTCATAATTGTTTTCAATTGTGAGAATTCTTTTCACCCATCCGGGGCATGTCATGAGTTGTTTCCGTTTCTTTCCTCCGAAGGCCATCATGTCATAATTCTTCATTCTCGGCGCGTAGCTATCATTCTCCAAATCTTACCGGTGCATCGTTCAAATACCCTCTAATCAGTTCATGATCTCTTCGTTCTCATGTATCTAAATCCCCTCAAGTATCTTCATTCGTTTTCCCATTCTTCCCGGTGATTTGTGCCTTCGCTACTTTCATTTTCAATTCTTACGGTGGTTCGTTCAAGATTTCTCTTCCTTCGTTATCTTATCAATTCACTCATTCATTCGTTGTTTCCAAATCCCACGGGTGGTTCCATCAATACCTTCTCAAGTTTGCGCTATCTCTATCCTTAATCCCTCAAGAAGAATAAGTAGTGTGCCAAATCCGTTGCTTATCATCATTTAAATTGGTGAAGGATACGCATAACGTAATTCTTATTATTGTTTCATCCAAGTGATCTAGTTTCTTCTTTCCAGAGTTATTCATCATGTCACATTTCTTGGTTCGAGATGCTTCATCTTTTCTTTTCCGGAGTTCCAAGTTCTCTCGGTTATATAATCGCGAAGCTCCATCTAAATCGTTGCAAGGTTTCTCCTTGTGTCTTCAACTTCTCCTTCTTTTTATCATCCTTTTATTACCGGAGTTCTTCATGGAGGCTCTACATGGTGGTTCGTCAAGGATTCTTTTCATTCTTCAATTGTTCTTCAAGATTTCTCTTGAAGTTATGACCCGCCAAGCTATACTCTAAAATTAAACATGGTGCCCAACACATGTTTTGTTTTGAGGAGCTCAAGTATTCTTCATCTTGCATTCCGAAGTGCAATCCTTTCTACCTTATCTTTTGAGATGGTGTTATGTCATCCTTGGCAATTTCTCCTCGTGCTTCATGATTCACTTGTTGTCAAGAATGAGGTATTTTAAATCCACCAATCTCTTCGTTGGAGTCATCCTGTGTCATGTTTCACCTAAAGCCTTCCATTGTAAATGTTGCTATTTGTGGTGCTTGTCAATGATCCAAGTTATCTCTTTATCATCTTGGTGGAGGAAGTGTTCATCTCTTCGTCGATCTAAAGCAAGCAACTGTTTCCATCGGTGGCCGGTTATCACCTCATAGTCTCGAGATGTTTTCCATAAGCCCACAACAAGCTTGTGCTTCTCGTTGTTGATTTTCCAACAACTCCGTTCGATTCTTCTTTGCAAGGATGCTTTCCAAGTTCACTTGTGGCAAAAGTTGTCATTTTCTTCTCCGTCCCTTTATCCCAACGGTCTAACTTCTATTCTTTCGTTACGGAGACATTGTGATGTTGTGCTCTTTACCCATCACCTCGTTTTGTGAGGATCGTGTTCTTTTCTTGCTTATCCATTTAACCGGAGTGTTGTATCATCTCTTCAATATCTTTTCATCTCATCAAGTTTTCTTCTCTTTTTCTACCGGAGCGCTGTCCAAATCCTGTCATTCTTGTTCCTTGGCTATCTCATTATACCGAGGTGGTCATATTCTTTTCATTTGTGAAGCTCTTATTTCCAAGTCTTTCAACCTTCAAGTTCTCGTAATACTCCTTGTTCCTCTTTTCTACCGTATTGTTTGCAATCTCGTTCATCTCAGTTGTACTCTTTCTTTTAAATTGCTCAACCTCTCAAGGTTCGTGGTTTCACTCATTCGTCAAAGAAGCAACTTAGTTTACCTCTTATCTTCCTCTTCCTTTTCCCTCCGGTGCCATCCTAGATCTCGGAACGAGATCCTCTCGTAGTGGTGGAGTGTTGTAACACCCCGGATACAACTTTCCATAATTGTAACTCCAACTCTTGCCTTTTCCGGAGATGCGATATATTATTTCCTTCGTGGTTGGGTTTTGTGTTCTGTTTTGCATTTTGTTCATGTCATGCATCTCATCTCATAGCATCATGCGCATTGCATCCGCATGTTTTCATAAAGTTTACATCCGTTCATAGTTGCCGCGTCCCCCCTTGCCGTCGTTGACCATTCCGAGACCAATCGGGTTTTCGCTTCCCTCTTGACCGTGACCACCTAACCTCTCTTGCCAGCTCGCAGCACCCTCGTGCGTGTCCGAAACTTATCCGAACCCGAACCGGTATGTCGTTACCGATGGATCCGGATCATCCCCAAACATCCCGAAAGTATCTTTGTTTCTTTGTTGGATTCTCGCTAGCCTATTTTCCGTTCGTCCAATTACGATCGGATAGACGAGATCACCCCTAGCCTAACTCACCCGCTATATATACTAGTCTAAACCCTAGCCCTAGCTGTCCCATCCACCAAATCCTCCACGCCGCCGCCACCCACTGACCATCTCCCTCGGGATCCCTCATGATCCACCCACCTGGTCTCCTCCTCGGCTTCCTCACCGAGCCAACCACCATCCATCCCGATCGACCTCCCTCCTACCAGAGCCTCCGACCACCTCCCGTGATTTCCGTGCCACCAAAAAAATCCCCAGCAGCCACAGCCCTCGACCTCGTCAGCCCCGTCGCCGCCGGCGACCTCATCCACCAGGGCGTCGCCGTCATCCACCAGGCCAGGAGCCCGAGCTCCTTCTCGCGCATCCGTGCCCCGCCATCTCCATCACTCCCTGGCCTCCCTGGCTGCAAGCGTCGCCGCTCGCGACCCTGTTGAGCGTTGCCTCCTCTGCTTGCCCGCGCCTCTGCTTCCCTGCTCCAGATCGACCGCCAAGCCATCACCGAGAAGCCACCGCCGCCAGGACCCTCCTCGAGCTCTAAGTCCTCGCCCCGTTTCTGCCGTTTTCTGCCCACTCCTTGCCGGAGTTCCTTGCAGCGCCACCGCCATGGACGCCCGACCTCGCTACCGTCCATGGAGCTCTGCCTCACCCCTGGTGACTTGAACCAAGCTGGATCCCTGGACCTCCTCCGCGCCGCTGCACCTCTTTCGCCGGTGAGATGCCCTACTGCTGGTCCTGCATGTTCCCCTGCACCTTCCCTGCCTCACATCTCCCTATTTCTTCTGCCCTAGCAGGAGTCAAGCCACCGCCCTGCCTTGTTCCATGCCTCGCCACGGCCCTCCTCGACCTCCTTCGCACCGGATCCGTCCCCCTCGTCCATCCACTCGTCGCTGAAGGTCGCCGCCATGCCCTGCATCCCGTGACGCTTCGCTGTCTTCCTCTCGCTTGAAGCGACAAGACGAAGCGCCGCCCCGTCGTTGACCCGATCTGGCGCCAGCGTGGACAAGCGCCAAGGCCCAGCTCGCCCTCCATCTCCCCGCGCCAAGCCAGCCACACCGACCGGGCCTCAGCCCATGGTGAGCACCCCAACAGCCTGCAGATTCGGCCCGATGCGTGCTTTTTTCCATCTGCTGCGATTTTTGCATTTTCCAGAGAGTGCAGTTTTTCAAAAAAACCCCTTAATGTTCATGCATCAATAATTCACAAACCATGCATCAGAATTAATTAAACTATATATGTAATATGCTCAGTTTTTCATGTACTTTCATAATATGCCTTTTTTATCCATGTTAAAATGTTTAACTTGCTGTTTGTTTAATTTTGCTTAAATGCCATGTTAAAATGATTTATTTCATAACAAAAAAACCGTAGCTCGGTTTTAGTTAAACTTTATATGTAAATGGGGTGGAAAAATGCCTAGTTTAATGTGGTGCATTTTATTTTGCTGTTTAACAACATTAAAATTGTGTTTAGGGCAGAACAGTAGCAAATTCGAAATATGCACATGGGGATTTTTCGGAATTGTTGTTTCTTATTTCCGGCCTCATTTAAACTTGCCTAAATAGTTAGTTTACTTATGCTTCACCCCTTGCCATGGTTAATAACATTTAATATTATTGGGTACATAAACGAGATCAAACTAAATAATTGCATGTGGTGTTTCGTTGATATGCAACTCGTTGCATATCGAGCTCCACTTAACTTGTAGTATTGTTTGTTGCACTTTGCCATGCCATGCCTCATTAAACCGGACATGCATCATACTCGATTGTGCATCATGCCATGTTTATGCTTGTGCATGTACCATGTTGTTTGTTTCTTTCCGGTGTTGCTTCTTAGTTCCGGTAATGTTGCGATTGTGAGGATTCGTTCGACTACTCCCGTTCGTTCTTCTTCATGGACTCGTTCTTCTTCCTAGCGGGATTTCAGGCAAGATGACCGTCACCTTGGATCTCATTACTATCATTTCTGTGCTAGTTGCTTCGTTCCATCGCTTTGCTGCGTTACCTACCACTTGTTTATCAAGCCTCCCAAATTGCCATGAACCCCTAACCGTTGTCACCCTTCCTAGCAAATCGTTGTTTGGCTATGTTACCGCTTTTGCTCAGCCCCTCTTATAGCGTTGCTAGTTGCAGGTGAAGATGAAGATTGCTCCATGTTGGATTATGTTTATGTTGGGATATCACACTACTTCTTATATTATTAATGCATCTATATACTTGGCAAAGGGTGGAAGGGTCGGCCTTATGCCTGGTGTTTTGTTCCACTCTTGCCGCCCTAGTTTCTGTCATATCGGTATTATGTTCCCGGATTTTGCGTCCCTAACGCGGTTGGGTGATTTATGGGACCCCCTTGACAGATTCGCTTTGAATAAAACTCCTCCAGCAAGGCCCAACCTTGGTTTTACCATTTGCCTCACCACCACCTACTTTTCCCTTGGGAGTCGCGCTCTCGAGGGTCATCTTTATTTAGCCCCCCGGGCCAGTGCTTCTCTAAGTGCTGGTTCGAACCGAGCCGCCTGGGGGGCCACCACGGGGAAACTCGAGGCCTGGTTTTACTCGTAGCCTGTCTCATCCGGCGTTGCCCTGAGAACGAGATATGTGCAGCTCCTATCGGGATTGTCAGCGCATCGGGCGGTCTTGCTGGTCTTGTTTTACCATTGTCGAAATGTCTTGTAAACCGGGATTCGGAGACTGATCGTGTCTTCCCGGGAGAAGGAATATCCTTCGTTGATCGCGAGAGTTTATCATGGGCTAAGTTGGGACACCCCTGCAGAGTTTGATCTTTCGAAAGCCGTGCCCACGGTTATGTGGCTGATGGGAATTTGTTAATATCCGGTTGTAGTAAATGTGAAGTAAACTCTTCTAAAATACACCAACCGTGTGTGTAACCGTGAGTGTCTCTTTTCGGGGTTGATCGAGAGGAGAACACGGTTTTTGAGTTATGTTCGACGTAAGTAGGAGTTCAGGATCACTTCTTGATCATTACTAGTTGACGATCACTTGCTTTGCTTCTCTCCTCGCTCTTATTTGCGTAAGTTAGCCACCATACATGCTTAGTTGCTGCTGCAACCTCACCACTTTAACCCTTCCTCACCCATTAAGCTTTGCTAGTCTTGATACCCATGGTAATGGGATTGCCGAGTCCTCGTGGCTCATAGTTTACTACACCAACAGTTGCAGGTACAGGTTATGCGATGATCATGACGCGAGAGCGATGTTTACTTATTTTGGAGTTCTTCTTCTGTTTCTTCGATCAGGGGATAGGTTCCAGGTCGGCAGCCTGGGCTAGCAGGGTGGATATTGTTTGAGTTTCTGTTTCTGTTTCATCCGTAGTCGGATGTTGATCTTGTATATGTTGTATTGTTGTATTCATGTGACATTGTATGTCTTGGTTGTATCCCCACTATTATGTAATGTTGATGTAATGATATCCACCTTGCAAAAGTGTCTTCAAGATGCGCTTCTATCCTTGGTGGGACCTTTGAGTTTCCTTTAGGATAGGGTCGCATCTTGGGCGTGACATAGCTTCTGAATTTTAGTATCGACATTTGTAAATCATATTCATATATGACACTGGAATACATCTTTGTCGTGCTTTTGAAGATATATAAAAACACATAGAATGATTTATGAAGATTCGTATAGGAATACAAAATGGATTCGAATTTAGCTGCCAGAGTAAACGTGGATGCTTATTGTCCCAAAATTTGAAAGAAGCGGCAAAATGTCCACTCCCACGTCGGCTGCGCACAGCCAAGTGTTTGGGAGATGGAAATTACTGTCTACCCATTACACGGACAATCCATTGACCCTATTCCCACTGCTTTCAATAGGGGTAGGTTAGTAACTTCAATTAGACGTGACACGACCGCCTCTGAGCCCATTCCGACATGGTGGGTGCCAAACATGGGCGGCAAAACACATTTGATTCAAGCTCGTCCGAAGGACCTCTGTTTCTCCCTCAATTTCCCCATTCATACACGGTGGGTGGGAAAACAAACTCGACTCGGCCGAAATCGATGTAGGCAAATATTTTCAACAGGGGCAGGTTTGTAACTTCACTGAGAAGTGACACAATTGGCCTACCTGTCAGCCCCGTTCATACACCGTGGGCGCCAACCATGGGCGCCAAAACACCCTCTCCTCGCCCGAAATCGCTTTGGGCAAATATTGGTGAGATGCGAGATTACCGTCCTATCCCCAATCGACGAGACGTCCAAATTTTAAACGGGGGCTAAGTTCGTAACTTTCCCATATTTCAGCAAAGGCCCCAAAACATGGTTCCCCATACCTCTCCCTCCATTTTCTCATTCATACACCGTCCGCGCTAGAACACCATCCCCACACCAGCCTCCTCCGTCCGCCACCCCATCCATCGCCGCCGTCCTCCACCCCATCCATCGCAACCGTCCTCCACCATGCCGGAGCACCTACCAAGACTGCATCATCCACTGCTAGAGATGGACGTTTTTCATCCACGGCGACGGACCAAGAGCCTTGCATCACGTCCTCTCGCTTCATCGGCGCCGTCGTCCTCTTTGACGGGGCTGCTCACACGACCTTCTATTCCACCGCAACGGGACTTATCCCCCGATGCACCCATCTACCGTCGCAGATCTGCTTCAACGCCACCGACAGTCATCACACCCCCGATGCCTACACGGCGCCACAAGAGAGGTGGTACTTCATATCTCCTCAACTTTTTGATCTCAACTAGAAAATAGATCGTAACTTGGTTACTCTACTTTCTTTTCAGCTCTTAGAATTTAGTTCTTAGTTGGAAGCAAACAATGGATGCTAAATATCATTTCTCCGGTTTGCAGATTTAAATATGCCATGGCACAGTCATGATATGGTTTAATAGATCATGATTAGGGTTTAATTGATCATGTTGGTTCCGTGGTGGTTTCTTTAATAGAAATCGGAGGGGAAACCCTCTTTTGCTAAAAAAAATGCTTAGGGTTTCCCCCTTTTATGATCCCTATACGATCAGATACGTCTTCATGTCATAATAGCACTGCTCCACCCATCAAGCTAAACAAGCTGAATTGTTCAAATACGAATCTGATATTATTAAAACAGAGTCGTTTAATTGGTCAGCTAAATGTTCCTAATTTAGTTTCAAAAATGCATGTTCACGGCTCGGGTGTGTATCTCTATAGGGTGCCCACGGTGGGCCGGTCCACCCTGGGATTTTGGGTCGTCCCAGGCCCTGATTCCCTTTTGTTCTGCTGCACGCTTCCGATCTCTACTCGCCCCCAGCCGCCTGCCTCACTGGCGACTTGCCGTCCCCGGATGACATGACTCTAGGAGGACATGCCGGACTAGCAGGAGGTTAGGAGCCACTCGCCCTACAGCGTCACCGCTGCCCAGGCGCGCCGCCATGCCTACCTTCCCAGTCCGTTCAGGGCTCAGGCGTGCAGCACCCACTAAGCCAACCCGATTTATCCTTAGATACGTCCTCAACACTCAGCACTTCAGCAGCCACTCCTCATCACCCAGGGAGATGAGGAGTGGCTGCTGAAGTTTAAATTGGTAAAGAAAAATCCGCCATGCCTAGGAAGCCGCTCGCCCTACAGCGTCACCGCTGCCCAGGCGCACCGCCATGCCTACCTTCCTAATCTGATTCGGATTCGGATCTTGATTCATCTGTTCAGCACGTCGATTAGTTGCAAACAGTAAATGCTAGACAAACTTCTTGATTCAGATTTTGGACGGTCTCTTACTGCAGTTACAATTCTGCACACTTGTCCTAGTGAGCTCACAAGTAAATGATTGATTCACTACATCTATGCTTGCCTTCTCATATTTTTTGTCAATATTCTTTTAGGGTGGACCACCCTGTTTCAAAATACTGGAACCGTAGACATGAATGAATAGTATTTCTCTGTGTGACCTCTTCCATCATGTGTGGGCAATGAACACTGCATTGTATAGAAAGAAAGTGTCATTTCCAGCTTTTACATAGGCTACGATCTTTTATATGGAATACAATCTGCCTACTTGCTTTGTGTCGCACTACCAACACTCCACCCTTGAAGCTAAACATTATGCCACTCATAATTCCTTGGTTTATTTGTTCAAATAGGAATTTGATATGATTCTAATGTTCCTACTTCAGTTTTGAAATGTGTGTCTACCTGTTATAGAGACATAAGGGGTTTGTATTTCTGTGTGTGGTCTGGTCAGCACGGTTGGGATGAACTTTGCATATGCAGGGGTTTATAGGGAGACACTCTTCGAGTTGAATCCGCAATGCATTCCATAGATAATCTGACTACTTTTTATGTTTTCATGAATCTCAGATTCTGAACAGCATCATAATGATTATGAGCTTGCGCGCATGAAAAGAATAAAGCAGAACAATGCCATGGCTGTCAAACTTGGCATTAAGGGACTGAAATCAAGTCGGATGCAATGCAATGCAAACGCCATCCACCTCTGATTCATGCTCGTAATATGATCCTAACAGTGATTACGAGCTAGAGGGAGACCTAAGTCAATGTAGCTCCCTAGTGGAGGAGTCGAGGCAGATGCCCTATCTTATTCACCCATCAAGGTGCTTGCTCTAACTTTCCACTTGTTATATTGGTCGCACATATCTTGCAACCGATGCTTTGCATTGCTTCTACTTTGTTGCACTGCCATTAGCTTAGTTTACACATCGTATGTGAATACGCCTCGCCTATCCATTTTCAAGACATATTTCATCCGTCATCATACCATATTTATCCATTCAAATGTTGTTCTTGTGTATCAGACGTTCAAAAGGAAGAGGGCGATTGCTGATCGCGGAGGAGCACAAGCAAAGTATTTGGAAAAGGTAGTGACACCTGACAAATCAAAAATCCCATTAGGTGTTGTTGCAATATCACCTGACCCGCAAAACACCCCAACTCTAGCAGACTCTAGCCCTACTACACTGGTCATTTTTGATGCCCCAACTCAGTAGACCCCAACTGCAGCAAACAGTATGATGATGCCAGTTGACATAGCACCAGCTCTACGATGCAAAACCCCCATTCCAGCAAAGAGTACACCAAATCTAGTTGCCAAATCTCCTTTTGAACCAGAGAGAGCCCCAATTGCAGCAAATAGGACCCTTGTTCCATTTCTTCCCAGTTTAGAAGACGAAGCTTATATTGTTGTCAGGAACTTTGTGCGCATCTTTCCTTCATGGAAAGATTATACCGCAAACACAAAACAATTTCCAGTCTTCCTCCGCAACTTACGCGCAAGTAATGTACTAATGTTATTCATGGTAATTACTGCATATGTTTTTGCTGACAGAAGACACAAGTTTTCATTCTTTTAAATAGGAGAGGACCAAACTGGATTGTCAAGACGAGCAAGGGTTGGTTGCGCTTTTCAAGCACTCGTTGATGAAGTATCGTTCCTACCTGAGGCAAGCGCACTTCGATGGCAAGCCTCTAAACAAAATTTCTGTAAAGTCTCCGGTGCTATATTTATCCGACATTGACTAGAATAATCTTGTTACACATTGGTCTCGTCTATAGCGTAAGGTACTGTCTATGATATCACATCACAATTTGAACTACATTTCTGCATTTGCCTTAACGTCTCACTTGTACGAAAACTGTTAGAAGAAGAACATTCATTCTCAAGGGACCACAGAATCGCGCAACTATACTGCACACTGCATTGCTCTTGTGAGTACCTCTTGCCCTGTATGACCATACTTACTTTCATAGTTGTTTTATTATGCAGCATCACTGCACATGTTAGCCTCGTTATCGTCCATTTGGTGGATATTATAAGATTCGTATGGACTCTTACATAAATTTAGAATCAACCCAATGCTTTTGAAGAGGTTTAGCTTTGTAGTCCTCTTGTAAGGACTGAACGTCGTCTATCACTGTACTTACATTAACAGCTACTCCCTCTGTCCCATAATATAATAACATTTTGTACAGTACACCAGTGTTCAAAACACTCTTGTATTATAGGAAGAGGGATTAGTTCATTGTGTAGCATTCTGCATCTTATCTCCCTCGCCCACCATTTATTAAAAGATATCAGATCTATATTTAATCTTACCAAAAAGTTGAAAACACAAACAATGCCAGTGCAGAAGTGTAGCCCATTGGTCTCATCAGTACATTTTGTCCTATAACGCTTGTACTTCCAGGGATTGGTAGTTGATTATGTAGCATGAATCTGCATCTTATCATCATCATCCTCTATCCCTTCTAGTATTATCATATCTATAATTACTCTCTACAAAATGTAGAGTACATGCAATGCCTATGAAGAAGATTATGTGCTGAAATTCTTGAGTTATCCTTCCCTTGACATGGAGAAGGGCATTATAAAGCCGGTGTTAACTGTTAATGTAAGTCAGTCCTTCTAAAGCCTTTATCCTCAACTGATGTTTAATTTTCTCATACTCCCTATCGTTTACTGCTGTTTACTTTGCTGTTTCTATCAAAATGCATCTTCGCAAGAACATTAAGTTCCAAGTTTTACTTGTAAAACCAAATTCCTTATTCATACCATGCACATTACTCAATACTCCCTATATGTATGCTTGTTTTTGTGGATCTATAATCCAGTGTGTGGTGAAGCAGCCCACGTTTTCACCTTGTCATCTCCTGTTTTATCTTACTGATGTGGCTGATGATATGAACAACATGCCATGCACATTAACCAAAATAGATACAGTGATTTTCTTTGCCCTTCATCTATGTTTGTTATGTTGACATGGTAATCCAGTAGTGTGGTGAAGCTCCCCGCATTATGAACAATGCCAGATTATGCTATTGATATTTTGAACTTACTCTTTATTTTCTAATTTGTAATTGGATGGAATTGACAGCACAGTTATCATCTTTGTTTAACACGTGGAAAACCTGTCATCTCTGTGCTTGTTTCAGGGTGATATGCCTGATGCCATGCACAAGTCTGCTGAAGGCTGTGAGACAAACCCAACATATATTGCAGCAAAGAAGGCAAAACAACTTGAAGACAACGAGACAACCCCAAATTATTGTCTTGATGCAGTGTTCAAGTTACTTGAGACTAGCAGTCAGACAAGCTCACATAATTCGCTGTCTGAATCAGTTCGACTTCTTCAGTCCCAAGTTCTAGTAGAAAGGCATTCTGCAACTCAACTTCGACTTGAAGTCCTATCTCTAAGAAAGATTGCAGAGAACACCAATGAGAACCTCATTGCTAAACAGCTACACCTGGAAGCTATTACCGACATGCTAGGACGGTCTCACAGCCTTGCTCAAGAGCTATGCAGTTAGCCTCGCAAGGCTAACCTTTCTTGAACTGTCTTGGAAGTGGTCTCGGTTCAGTATTATTTTGTTACGCTGCAATGGTGCCCAGTTTTTGTAATCTGCTTCTGCGTTGCGCTTTATGATCACTGGTGGCGAACTTCGATTCCTAGTGGATGTAATATACCATAAATCCTTTATTGTATAGTGTAGGTTTATTCTAAGTTACTATGCCATAATTTCTTTATTGTATAGAGTAGGTTTTTTCTTAATTCCTACTAGTTACTGCCATCATTCGCTATCTGAAAAAAAATATGATGTAGTCGACCGGGCCGAAACATTCGCCTCTAACGGGCCTAGTTTTTAACGGGCCACAATTGGGCCGACCTGCATCTTTCTTGGGCCCGAATGGCCATTGGGGCCTTCACACTTTGCGCCAGGCCCACAACTTACTCCGACCTATATTCGGCCCAAATTTTAGTTGGGCCTTTTGTGGACCCAGCTCTTAGATTGACCCAGGTAGTGTTGGGCCATTAGCAGGCTGAATATTCTACTGACCTGTTACGGCCTAGAAGAAACCATGGGCCTTTAGCAGGCCGAAATGCATGTCGGGCCTCAATTTTCACTAGTCGTCGACGGGCCTTCAGCAGGCTAAACTGTAGACCGGGCCTTTTTTGGCCTAGTTATATGACGGGCCATTACCAGGCCGAAACATATCTTGGGCCTTAGTTGGCCCAATGATATCATGGGCCTTTAAGAGGCCGAAAGCTTAGTACATGCATCAATTGGCCGAATTATACGACAGTGTCGGTGTGGAACGATACCTATGGGATCACAAGAATCCCTTCTACGGTTGCCGGGGCGCAGGGTTGCGAGGAGAGCAGGGCTAGTAGACAGCACAAGGATCGTTTACCCAGGTTCGGGCCGCGAGGATGCGTAAAACCCTAGTACTGCTTTGGTGGGTGTATTTCTGAGAGTTCTTGAGCTCTCGAACTAGCTGTGGTCAGCGTGTGGTTCAAAGAGCTGAATCATTCTCCAAGATGCCATGGGCCTCCTTTATAGTCAAGGGCTCCTACAAGGGCACACAGGAGGTGGAAAGGCGACTGAGGCCCGAGCTTATCTCTCGATTACAGTGACAAGACGATTTAATGTGCAACATAGGTGTCCCTTGCTTTATCGGGACGGGCGAGGCGGCCCGTCCGTCGTCGCCGCTCCTCCTCGCTTTGACACACGCCCCGGCCAGTGATGCGTGCGGTGCCATGTAGGCAGGCAGGTAGCTAAGGTGGCGAGGTGGTGGAGCCTTCACGAAGATCTACATGCCGCCACGCAGGCGCTTGACGAATTGGCCTGGGAACTGCATGCTCCCACGCAGGTGCCCGCCCAGCTGGTTGGGCTGGCAGCTGTCTAGGATCGGCGGTGGAAGCTTGGTTGTCGCGGGCCTGGCGGTGGTCCCGCGGGCATCCTTGGTGAGGGCCTTGCCGGGTGGCCCAGCAAGGGTCTTGCCATGGCGCGCTGTCGTCCCCGGCAAGGGTCTTGCCGGGGGGTCTGGTAGTCTTCCTTGGCAAGGATCTTGCCAAGGATCGCCGTCTTCTAATCCTTATCTGATCTTGAATATATCTTCACAAAGATCTGCATGCCAGCACAGAGGTGCCTTCCCGAGCCCTGGCCCCACGTTGTTGACGGTGTTGGCGGCCGTGGCCTCAAGGGTGGCTCGCTCTGCTGTGTGGGCGTAGCTGTCCCGCAAGGATCTTACTGGGGCCGCTGAGGTTGCACCGCAAGGGTCTTGCCGGGGAACCCTCTTGCCCTCTACTCTCTGTGGTTTTGGCCTTGGCGCTGTTTCGATTATCTTGGGCTTCGGTCTTACCTTGGCTCACCTCCCTTTCTCGCTTGGTGCGGTCGTATGGCGGCTCTTACCGCCTGCGTACGTAAAGGGTACAAAAGTGTGGCCTTTTTTTGTACACTGACTGGAGCCCCCGGGCTTGGGCCACACATAAGCGCGACACGTTGTTGGGTCAGGCCCAAAACAGTGCGCGGGCAGGCGGGGCGGTTTTTACCGCGGTAAGACTTTTCGCGCGCTCCGCTTCCCATGACCCGCGCGTGCGGTGCAGCGTGGGGGGGGGGGGGCGTGCGTGACGTGGGTGGCACGCGTGGGACGGTTTTCACACGCATGCGTCATATCACAGTAAAGAGGCATCTCACTCCTTCCCCGTAAAAAGAGGGAGGCGTGGAGGCACGGCTCATTTACTGAACGGGGCCGGGGCGCGGTCTTCAAGGAGTCCACACCCCACGATCACGTGGTGGGGAGAGGTCGCCGCTGCCCCTCGTTCAAGGCGTCACCACGCGTCCCCCATGCACTTGGGGTAGCAAGCGGCAGGGGCGGGAAACCGGGCCGTCGCTGGTTGGGGCAGCGGGTCGGTCCCGATTCCGCGCGCCTCTGGTGGCTGGATTGGCCGAACGGGGCGGCCGTGGCCCGACCCCACTTCTTTATAAGGAGGGGGAAGGGGGGATGGCGTCCCACACTCTTCTGTCATCTATCTCCTCTTGCTTCTGCTTCCCCCCTACACTCGCCATGGAGAAAGGGAATCCTGGTCCTTCGACGGTGGCGGCGAGGGTCGCTGCTCGACAACGCGTCCCTCCTCCTCCTGAGCCTGCGGTGGTGGAGCCGGCCGTGAGGGGAAGGGGGAGGGGGCGAGGCCGGGGCAGAGGTCGCAGTGCTCGGGGAAGAGGAGGACGGGGCGGCATGCCGGCTTCGCCCCCGCCGATGATACCTTTCCCGATGGAAGGCCATGTCGTAGACCAGCCCCACGAGTTCTTCATCAGGCTGCGCCGGCCTCCACGTCGCCGTCTTCGTCTTCCCACCCCGTTTTCTCGGGAGATGGAGCATGACCGGCCCCAATCCCTCAGATTGCACATGAGGGGTTGCGGGAACGGGGGCACGCGGGTCGACATCGACTTCCCGGCTCCTCAAGTCATGTACCTTCGTCGTGGGTGGAAGACGTTTGCTCGCATCCCCAGCCTGACGGCGGGGCTTGTCCTCTACTTCAAATTAATGGACGACGACCTACTCTCCGTCAAGGTCTTCGGAGAGTTCGGGACTCTCCTGAAGTGCTGCGTGGAGAGCTCCTCCGATGGAGATTCTGACGATGGAAGCTCTTCCTCGAGCGAAAATGATGAGGAGGATAGCGGTGCGGATAGCGGGGACGAGTCTGACAAGGCGTCGGATGCCCTGCGCCTGGGCGGGTGCGGCAAAAGCGCTGCTGCACCTGGCCGCTCCTCCGGCAGAGGATTGCCAGGGGCGGGGCCAACTCCTTGAACTTTTCTGGGCCGTCTCCTTGGGCGGCTGGCGTCGAGAGGCTGCGGAAGAGGAAGAGGGCGGGCGGCAAGGCCGTCAGCTCGGAGTACGCGGGCACCGACACCTTCATCGCGTATTGCCGGTCCTGCCGCCTCGTCTTCCAGCTCCTTTCCCGGCACCATCATCACCGGCCCGCCCGTGGGTGGTCACCGAGGTGTTCTCTCGTAGCTTGCCTAGGCGCCCCTTTTTCCCTTTCGCATCCCTGACCTGCCTCCTGAGGAGAGGGACAAGAAAGGGATTACGAGCATCTTATCTCTTTTTTAGTTTGTAAGCCTGCGGGCCTTTGTTGAATTTTAAAACTTGTAATCCCCTTGCTCATGTTTTTCATCTCTTACGAACTGTACCTGTATGGGATGTTTTTAATGAAAAAGGGATGTTTGCCGGGTTTTTCGTTAGCGGGTAAATCCTGCGACAAGGAGCGAATCCTTGTTATTGTTTAAGATAAATGTTTTTCGCCCGGCAACAGGCCCTGCCGTCCCCCACTCCACTCGACCGTTCTCGCGCTCTTGGCGGAGGCAGGGATGAAGTGGGCTTCAGGCTCCTCGTCCCACCTCCTTGCTGCCGCGGCTACGACCAAACCCGGACCCAAGAAATAATCCTTAGGTACAGGAAAAAGGGGAGGACGACGGCCTAGAGATAAAAACGAGGTTCCACATACCCCAGTCCGGTTCCGAAATGCATGATAGAGGATAAAAGATTTATCTGGATATGCAGCCCCCGGCAATCTCATCTTGCCGCGGTTGGATCCTTGTGCTTGCAGCCCCCGGCAAATCTGGTTTGCTCGGTCGGGCGCCGTTTGTTTCTTCATTCCGGTAGCTCAATAGAAGTGCTCATATGCCCCGCGAACCAAAGGAGGATGAAAAGGAACAGATAGACGCAGATTCTCGACCTCTAGGCTAGGGGTTAGTCGCCGCTAAGCACTATCAACCCTAACCAAGGAAGAGACTCACCCAGAATGCATGCTATAACTTAGGGCGCTAGCGCTTCATTTATTTATGCTCAGGGTCTGCGCCTGGCTTTGTATAAAGGGTCACATGCCTTGTCGGCAAAGCTTGTACAAAAGGTGGCTTGCCGAGGCCCGCAAGCCGCTCCTTATAGGTAAAACTTATAAGATGCTCGATGTTCCAGAGTTGCTCATTGGGACGGCATCTTTCGTCTCCAGCGGACTGCGCCAGTTCGGTGACTCAGATACCCGATAAGGGCCTTCCCACTTCAAGGCCAACTTGTTGGAATTCTTGGCCGACTGAACGAGCTGAAGAACAAGGTCGCCTTTCCTCAAGGCTTCGGCATGAACCTTGCGGCTATGATAGCGGCGTAAGGCTTGTTTGGTAGCATGCCGCCTCACACCGCTCAAGACGATCTTCCTCAAGGAGTGTCGTGGTCATCTTGGCGAACGGCTCTTGCTCAAGCTCATCATAAGCGAGCACTCGAGGTGACCCGTGATATGAGTTTCGGGGAGAACTGCTCGCCTCGATACCAGGGCAAAGGTGTCCGGCCGGTGGCTCGATTTGGCGTCATTCCGATTGACCAAAGAACTGCCGCAACTCATCAACCCAGCACCTTCCGCTTCTTCGCAGCTTGTCAAAGGTCTTTGTTCTCGTGCCTCGCAACACTTTAGCATTTGCCCTTCCGCTGGTTGCTGTTCGTGGATGTGCCATAAAGCAAACAGACCTTTGCCGCCGAGGTCTTGATGTACTGCATGAAGGTGTGGCTTGTGAACTGCGTGCCATTGTCGGTGATGACTCTATTGGGCACACCAAAACGGCAGACCAGTCCTTTGAAGAACTTGACGGCCGATCGAAAGCAGTCACCTTCTCATCGCTTCCACCTCCGCCACTTTGTGAACTTGTCGATTGCAACGCATAAGTATTTCAAAGCCCCGACAGCGCTGGGGAAAGGGCCCAAGATATCGAGCCCTGCACTCAAGAATGGCCAGAGAGGGATTGTTTGAAGGGCTTGGGCTGGTTGATGAAGCTTCTTTGAATGGAACTGGCACGCTTCACACTTGGTTACTAGTGCCGTCGCATCCTGGAGGGCGGTGGGCCATAAGAAACCTTGTCGGAACACCTTCCCAGCAAGGGTCGTCGACCCTATGTGGGAGCCACATATCCCTCCATGTATCTCCGCCAACAGCTCCAGTCCTTCCTCCCGGGGGATGCACTTGAGTTTCACACCATTCGCCTTCTCCGCATGTGACATCATCGATTTAACTGTATGCTGTATGGACCGACGGGCTACTTTTTCGCTTTTCTGCTCCTTAGAAGCTCCCTATTTGGAGGAAATGGACGGTATGTTGTGCTCATGCCGAGCTCAGGGCTCGACGGCAAGGACCAAAGGCATCTCTTCCGCATGGGAGCGGTTGTCTCTACGGCCAGGGCTTGACGCTCGCCGGAGCGCTGTTTTGGCAGGCTCAAGTGCTGGCAAGACTCTTTGCCGCAGCCCTGTGGGGCTCGGTAGGAAAGTACTTACCGGGACCTGATTTTCTCCGCTTGCTCTGCCCTGCTGATGGTTCGACAGATGGTTGACTTAACCGGAGCAAAAAGGTACCTGGTTCCATAGGTAGCTTGAATGCGGCACGCTTTGACAGGTAATCGGCGATGTCGTTGTCTGCTCGGGGGACGTGCTCCGCCTGGATAATGTCAAAGCATTCCTCCGGCTTCCTCATCTACCTAAGCTTCCATCAATGGGCTCTGATAATCCTTGTTGACCTGCCTGACAACGAGCTGTGAGTCACCCCTGACGATGAGCTTCTTAACCTCGAGGTGTGCCGCGATCCTGAGACCGGCAAGCAATCCCTCATACTCAACGGTGTTGTTGGTGGACATCTCCCTGGGGAAGTGCATCTGGATCACGTACTTGAGGTGTTCTCCGGTGGGTGAGACGAGCAGCACACCGCATCGGGCGCTTTGCAGCGAGAACGCCCATCAAAGTACATGATCCAACAAGGTCTACTTCTTGCCGGGAGAGTAGTCTCTGGATTTCTTCGCTGTGCATCGAGGTCCGTTTCATGCGATGAATTCCGCCAAGACTCGCTCTGAATTGTCGAGGTACTTTCAAACTTTAAACCAAGCTTGACAGCTCCAAGGCCCATTCCATAATCCTTCCGGCTATGTCCGGGTTGTGCAAGATCCGCTGTAATGGGAGGTGGGTGACTTAGTGATCTCGTGGGCCTTGAAGTAGTGACGTAACTTCCTCGTGGCCATAAGGAGGTCAAGAGCAATTTTGCACACCGAATACCTTGACCTATCCCCCGCAGGAGGGAGCGACAAAGTAAACCGGTGTCTGATCAACTTCTTCTTTGGCACCACTTCACTCGATCGCTGGCATTGCCTTGGTGGCACCAGATTCTCGCGGGGCCGCGCTTGTCGGCACCAGGCCTGCCGGGAATCTTTGGCTTGCCATCCGCTGGTTCTCGCCGCCATTGTTGCCTCCTCATCCACTCTCCTCTCAGGCCACCAAGGCGGCATCGACCACTTGATTCGTCGCCGCCAGACACTACAGCAAGAACGGCTCTTGTGGTTTAGGGCGCAACCAGTATTGGCATGGAGGAAAGGTATTTCTTCAGATCCCGCAGTGCTGCCTCGGCTTCGGGTCCACTTATTGGGCCTGCCTTCTTCAAGATTTTGAAGAAGGGAAGGGCGCGCTCGGCGGACTTGGAGATGAATCAGCTCATGGCGGCAATGCAGCCGGTGAGCCGACGCACATCCTTGATCCGCTGGGCGCTTTGATCTGCTCAATAGCCTTGATCTTGTCTCTGGTTTGTTTCGATCCTGGCTATGACACAAAGAACCCGAGAAGCTTGCTTGACGGGACACCAAGACGCACTTCTCAGGGTTCAGCTTGAGGTTGATCTTGCGCAGGTTAGCAAATGTTTGTTCGAGATCCACATGGGGTGATGAATGTTGTCTTCTCTTCATCCTATCTTGTCATGAAGATTTGGTGGTAGCCTGAGTAGGCATCGAGGAATGATAACATATCACACCCGCCGTGGAGTCAACAATCTGGTCGGCGCGCCGCAATGGAAGGGGTCCTAGGACAAGCCTTTATTAATATCTGTGTAATCAATACACAGCCTCCACTTCCCATTCGCCTTTGGCGCACCACTACCAGATTGGCCAACCACGCCGGGTGGAGCACCCTCTCACCAAACCTGCCGCCCAACTTCCCCGATCTCCTCTATGATGAACTCCCGCCTTTCTAGATCCCCGCTTCGACCTAATGCTTGACGGGCCGCTGGGGGGCATAGCTAGGTGGTGCTCAATCACCTCCTCAGGAACACCGGGATGCTTGACGCTGCCATCAAACACGTCGACATTTGCCCACAGGAAGGTGACGAGCGCGCCTTCCTATCTGCTATCGAGGGTGGAGCCTATGACGAAGGCCCCTCCCGCGCCATCCTCCCGACGGGCACCTTCTGGTCTCGGTGGCTCGCTCGATCTCTTGCTCTTGTCAGAGAAGCTCTCGCACATCCTCAACGGTAGCACAACACTCCGAGGAGGTGCGCTTGCCGAGGGGTGTGGAGAGGTCTTGCCGGCTTCTTCTTCCCTCCCGGGCTTTCAGCGGCAGGAGCAGATGCCCCTGACGGCAGCCGCCGAATCGCTTCCCCAGAGTTGGTCGGCGCAGATCATCGCTATCCTTCTTGTCTGAGGGGACGAAGATGATGGTCAACGGCCCCAAGATCTTTAGCATGTTGTAGGCGTAGTGTGACGCCGCCATGAACTTGGCTAGTGCCGGGCGGCCAAGGATCCCGTTGTAGGGCAAGGGGATCTCGGCCACTTCAAAGACGATCCTCTCCGTCCTGTAGTTCAACTCTCCTCCAAATGTCACGGGCAGTGTGACCTTTCCCTACGGCTGGTGTCACATCCTAGTTAGTCCATGCATTAGAGTGTTGCATCATGTTTACCTTTCATCAGGAATTTGAAATGGGGAAGACAGAACCCCCAGAACCCCTCTGAATCCAACTAGGTTTTACTAAAAATATTTTCAATGAGCCTGAAATGCCCTTTTAAAATGTTCATCACCTTTGCCTTGGTCCTAAACCACTGTCAGAAGTGATGCACAAATTTCTAGGTCACTCTAAGGTCACTGAATTAAATCTTCAGCTATTTGAATTTGGGCATTTTATTAATATTTCAAATGCTCAAATAATCCCAAACTAAAACGTTCCATGCTGGATATATTCCAACTAAGGACCAGGTGCAGTTTGGTGATTTTTGGAGTTGCCTAGGTATTTTTAGAAATGCAACAAACCTATAGAAATAATTAAAAAAAACAGAAATAAAAGGGAACCACTTACCTGGCCGCAGCCCACCTGGCAGCCTAGCTGGCGGCCCAAAGACTGTGGTGGCCCATGCCACCACCGCTTCCGCTGTCGCCACGCAGTACAGAGGTGACGCTGGCGAAGCGTGAGTCGCCACGGCGGCCACCGCTTGCCGCCAGCGCCACCGAGCACCTAGGTGAGCTCCACGTCGCCGCCCCGACCCCGTGGACACCTCATTCGCCCCTGCCTCTCTCCCTCGCTCTCCCGCACCATGGCCGACGCACCCGCCGCCGCCACCGCACGTCGCCGTCGTGGCCACAGCCACGTTGGCTCGACTCTGAGCACGCCATCGCACTCACCGCACTCCCAGAGCCCAACGCACTCACCCCTGCTTCCTGCCGTGCCTGTGAGCCATGGGTTCGCCTCACCCGACCCGGCGATCGCTAAGCCTCGCCGCCAGCCGACGCTCCCGCCACCCCGAGTTCAACCACCACCACCAAACGTCATGGGTTTGTCTCCGCCACCAGATGGTCTCCGCGCCCAAATGGTCGCTGGAATGCACAATCACACTCTCGCCACACTGGCTCTGCCTCGGCTGGCTAAACGTCATGGTTTGACCTCACCGACATAGTTGACTAGGTGGGGCCTCTACTAATTAACCTAGTTTAGGTTTAATCAAAATTAGTTAGCCTAATTAGCTATGACATGCGGGACCCACTGGTCAGGTTGACTGGACGCCTGCTGACCCTTGATGTCACTCGACGCATCTGCTGATGCAATAATTATTTCTCGGTTTTATTTGTTTACAGAAATTCCAGAAATTGTTGCAAACTTCAAAAATCATAGAAATTATTCTGTAACTCCAAATGCAAAGTTTTATATATGAATTTTGATCAGAAAATTCAATCTATCCATTGGTAATGGTTTCATGCATGACAGAAAAGTTAACCTTGCTGTTTAAGCAGAATAAGATAATGCACCTTTATGACTATGTTAATGAGCTAACATTTGAATCTTTGATTCAAATGAGTTCATTCCTTTCGTTCTAGCTTGCATTAGGCCTACACACATTCATATTGCCATGTCATAGCATGCATCATATTGTTGCATATTGTCATGTGTTGTTTATGTTCGCAGTGTCTTCGTGATAGGTTCTGGCCCGAGGATAACCCCAATATCCGTCTCAAGGGCAGATCTCACTACCACTACATCGTGCAAGCAACCCATTGATCATTCCGATATAAACCCATGTTCTCGCTTGCTCTTGTTTATCGTGATTAAGACAACGCGATTCAAACTGTTGTGTGCTGCATGGTAGTTGAGCCCACTTCCTTTGCATGACCTGTCATTGCCACAAGAATTAGATGAAACCCACTAGTATGTGTAGGAGTTGATTGAGCCATGTTTGTGATTCCTACCGTGCTATGCTTGCTATGCTTAGAGTTGTGTCGTCCGGCTCATCGGGATGATGAACTGAAGTGAAAGGTTGTGTCGGTTTCGAGAGTGAAAGTGTTGAACACGATTTGGTAAAGGTATCGATGAGAGGCCATGTAGGAGTACATGGTGGGTTGTTTCATTGAAGCCGTCTCTAGAACTGAGATCCTGTGTGTGATTTAAGACTTAGCTACTACCACGCATTGGGGTCCAAACCAATGGACCTCTCGACTTATTAACCACTCTTGTCCTCATCCGAGTTGCAAGTAGTTTCGTGTTTGTAGATGTCATTGTGACGTTAGCGCTTGACCTTAGGGTGGGCTGTGTTATGTAGGCACGTGGCCTCGTGTACCGATTCGCCTGCTTGGTGTCTCGAACCCTGCACACATCGCTCGTCAAGTAGTGGAAACCTCGGCCGGACTCTCCACAGATGGAACCCGAATAGGCGATAAACCTGGGCTAGGGACTCGCAGTGTTTAGTCAGGTCGTGACCGACACCCTCGCTGGGCTTCCGCTGAAGGTTGCCGAGTACATGTCGGTAGCGGCGATAAGTGGTGAGAGCATGTGAAGAAGTACACCTCAGGGTATAAAACTATTGGAATAGTCGCGCGGTAAAGGACTACTTGGTCACCTATACAGTTCATAGACAATTAAACGATACTACTAAAAAGCCTCAAGATAGTGTGAGTATCATGGATGGCCTCTCGTGAGGTTGACGAGAGGATCCACGGTGGAGTATTGTGATGGTGATTAGTGGACTGTAAAGCATAAATGCTTTTCAAGTAGTGTCACGAGGATAGCTTAGCCAAGAGTCAAAGCTGGCTTGTCTGCAATAACTCCACTACCTTCTTGAGAATGTGCATGTATAATAGGATTCTCATGAAGACTTGCCGAGTACCTCCGCACTCATGTTTGCTTAATTAATGTTTTCAGATTGACAACAACGCCCCTTCGATGGGTTTTATGTAGACCTTGACGCCGACGAGTGAACTAGCCACCTGTGTGGTGATCCAAGGCTTGTGAAGGGCCACCGAGATAGAAGGGCTTCACTGCTTTCTTTCTTTTTAGTGTCTCAGATTGACTAATTTGCTTCCGCATGTGCTTGTATGTTTGTATGACTTGAGTGTTGGGTCATGTGACCCCTATATGTATGGATATAGTTATGTATGGCTCCTGAGCCTCTTAAATAAAGTACTTTGAGTTGTAGAGTTTTGTTGTGATGCCATGTTGTATGTACTCATATCGGCATATTGTGTGTATGATTGAAATGCTTGGTATGAGTGGATCCGACAATCTAGTTGTTTATCCTTGGCAGCCTCTCATATGGGGAAATGTAGTCTAGTGCTTCCAAGCGATAGTAGTCCGCTACAGCCCGGTTCACCGAGTCCCGCTAGCCCAAAGACTACCGCTTGGACACTTGACTGGCCGGCATGTGTTTCACTTCGCTCCAATGTCTCTCCTTCGGGAAATGTCACACGGTGATATCCGAGTCCTGCTTAGCTCACATACAGCCCGGGTCACCGGAGTCCTCATAGCCCAAAGGTTATAGCCCGGATTCATACGCTGATGACCGACATGCTCGATGTGATTCATGTATGCCTCGTCCCCAAGGGTTAGCGCCGCTGGGTTCACGACCAGCCATGTCGCCTGTGTTCTCTCGTCATGTGGATGCTAGCTTACACCACATATACGCGGAGCCAAAGGTGCAAACGGTCCCGAGCCATGGTAAGGCGACACCATGGGAATACCGTGCGTGAGGCCGCAGTGATATGAGGTGTTACCGCCAGGTCAATGTGACTTGGAATCGGGTCCCGACACTGCTCCTCCCCGGATTGACCCTTGAAACGCAAGGCTCGCTTCCTTGAGGTCTCCATCGTGATTTGTAACCTTGATCACGACGGGCGAGATCAGGTTCAGCCGCCCCGCCATCAACCAACATCTTGTTCACCCGAGGTTTGTGATCGCTGGCGAGACCAACATGGCAAAACACCCACCACGGTAGTGTGGTGGTGGTCTCGCCGCCAAAGATGAGGGGCGTGTGGGACCTTTTAGTGGCTTCGAGCATCGAACGACGGCTCAAGGGTTGTATCTCATCACGCTTCGTCGGGAAGCTGGATCGGACCCACGAACACCTATGGACTAGCGGACCGAGCCCCTTTCGTTCGGTGGGGGCGAGGTCGATCGAAGAGCAGATCGAGGCGGCTAACACGAGCAATTTACCCAGCTTCGAAAGCTCTCCTGAGAGATAATACCCTACCGCCGCTTGTCTGATTGAATTGTGTTCTTGCTAGGAGCGCCGAGAGCTACAAGACCTAGCTTGAGTGTTCTCTGCTCTAATGAACCAACCCCCACGCTATGCATGGGCATCCTTTTATATGCTAAAGGTCACCGACAGTGGCAACGAGACAAGGGCAAAAGGGAAATGAGTTGCCGCTGGTAACAGCTACTTGTACAGTGTATCCTACCTAACCTCGATGGCGAGGGGACAAAGGCATTAAATGCCCGCCTAAGTCGACTCAAATAAAGGCGTAAAGGGACTGGTCAGGACGCCACCGCCACACGATGGCAATCTTGTCAAGACTGCTGCCACTGCACTTTACGGGCCGTCAAGACAGTTCTTTGCCACGGGTGTCGGAAAGGTCCCATGGTGACACGCTAGGATGTGCTGGAGCGGAGGAAAAGAGTAGTAGCCTGGCCACGGCAAGCGCCTTGTCATGTTGTTGCCTTTGTCGCGCCGAAGCTTGTTGCTCATCATTCCCCGCCCCGC